>WAAG01028449.1:0-23735 GCA_013390105.1 Tichodroma muraria | reverse complement strand
TGGTCAGGAATTTTTCTTCCTCTTTTCCAGCCCTAACTGTGTAAATGAACTGGGATGAGAGGCTTGCTCCCTGTGTTTCTTTGTGCTAGTAGAGGAGAGAGATTCTACTGTTGTCTGGAACATTTATCACAGCAACAGCCATAAGTATTTTCTTTCCTTTGGGAGGTGAGCGCTCTGTGTTCTTTATGCAGGATAAATAAGCTTTTTCACAGAATTATGTTGTCAAAGTTTTTAAGTACAGAATATTAGAGACATTTTAAACATATATTAAAAAGGCACTTTGGGCCCATTTCAAAGCAGTCATTCTGTTTGCTTTGGCTTTAATCTTGCCCATTTTTCACTGGAAAATCTGATGCACACTTTTCCCACACAAAGGACAGACTCCCACCTTTTTGTAGTCAGTACCTACAGAGCTGTCCATAAATCAAGCACTTAGTAGAGATTACAGCAAACTTATTTCAGAAGGAAAGGACTCCCACTTTTAAGGAAATACAAGTACCAAATAGCTGTGCTAAATTCTCAGAGGAGGATTCAGTTTGCCTCTTCCTTCCAGTGGTTGCATTGGCAGAGCTCATTTCTGTGTGTTTTGTGCAGATCCCTGAGATTTCACCTCAGCAAAGGATGAGCAAAACTACAGGCAGAGATGGTCCAGGGGAAAAATGGCAGAGAAGTGTGGTTTTCCTCATCCAAACCTCATGGAGGAAGAAGGGCCCAGACTTTGGTGTGTCAGTAGTGACCTGGGTTCGTGTTTAAACCTGGGGTGAAACTGGAATGGTTGTTCTGTGCAAGGGGCTTGTTTGAAGTGGAAATGCCTTCATGGAAAGGACAGTGAACCTTTGTTCTATAATCAAATAAGTGCATTTCAATTTTAAAATTTTTGTAAGCAAAATAACCAACATAGATTGAAATGTTCTGAGCTTTTAGTATGTCAGTTCTTTTCTTGGCCTGAAAACACAATGCAGTTGGGAAAAAAGGAAAAGAGAGGTACAGCATCCTCTGCTTAAAGCGTGCAGGAAGGGAATTTCAAGACACTTTATCCTCCTCCATGAGAAGTTTATTCCTTTACCTCGTGATCCTAATTCTATCAGAAATTTTATTCCTTGATCTCGTGGTTTTAATTCTACTCCAGGACTCCAGCCTGAGTGGAGTTTTGTGTAAGCACATCTTTGAATCTGGTACAGTGCCTTCTTACCTTGTTTCTGATTAAAGGCTCCATGGTGGGGAGAGAATTAGAAAATGCTTTTATGCACATACCCAAATATGTTCCAAGGGACAACCAGCTATTTCTGATCCCAGAAGTTATCGTGAGACATTTAGGGCAGGAAATGTAGGCAAGCAGTGGCAAGTTACCTTACCAGGGGTATTGTTGGCTTAGAGGAACATTAAACTACTCCTATGATGAGTCTTGTAAATGTGATTATCATATTATTGCAGTGGTGTCCTCTGGGAGGATTTGAGTTAGGAAGATTTGCAAATGAGCTGGATGTTGAGGCTCAGTTCCAGTGTACTTTGCCTGTATTTGAACCCAGCCAGGAATATGGATTTACTGGCCAGCACTGAGCAGAGACTGAGGATGGAGGGATGAAAGCCTGTGTGTCCTATGACTTCTCTCCTTTTGAGCTATTCAACTTCCCAGGACGCATCAATTTTTAAAATGAGACTTCAATATTTTAGCCCCTTTAATGAAGGTTGGTTTTTTGTTTTTTTTCCTTTACTTTTCCCTTTTTGCCAGTTACGTAAAACCATCTGCTGTTCCATTTTGTCACTTTGAGCACTCAATCCCTTTATTTTGTTTCCTTCTGTCTGTCACTTTGTGGAAATAATCATGGTATTTGGAAGGTTGATTTGGAAGATGCTCTGTGTCTGTCTGTGGTGAGTCCAGTGGCTGGCAAGCACAGTAAGGCTTGGAGGTCCTGTGACACCCTTGTGCAGTTGATATTCAGAGTTGATTTTCCAAGGGCAGAGTGAGTGCAGGAGGGTGGGAATGATACTGACTCCCAGCATCCACACGAGCAGCTTTGCAGGGTTGTGCTGTTGTGCAGCTGTGGCCCAGAGTTGGTCTTCAGGATAGCCTTGAGCTCAGCATTGCAGTAATTTGTTTCCTGGGCCCTGTGATGATCTGGTTTATGTTCCACATTCTGTAGAAGATGTGGGGCGAAAAGGTTAATCTGAGTAAATTTGAGGTTTGATGCTCAACTACTGCTAAACACTTATTTCTACAGACAGCAGGAAGGCATTTTTCAAATGCTGGTTTAATTTTACTCTCACTTTGATGGAAAACCCACAGATTACTGCTTTACAACTTCTCTATTTGCTAATCCCAGCTTTTGATGAGCTCTAGAGCTGCGTATTAAAACTGCTGACAAGATGTTCATCAAGGGTATCAAACAAAAAAGAGGAGGAAATGCATTGTCAAATTTGTTCCTCAACATCCTCTCCTTCCTTTTCATCCTGATGACTCTGTTTCTTAGAAGCTAACTTGCCTGACTTGGGGTAAAATTCATCAGTGAAAATTATCATCGCCATTATTATTTAAATTAACAGTTTTTAATTAAAGAGAAGGTTTTTTTCTGCTATTCTTCCACCTCTCCTTTTTTTGTTTCCTTCCTCTTTCTAAAAAATTAAATATCAGCTCTGTATCCACTCAACAGCCTCAGCAATTTAAACATTAAATACCTGACAGTACATTGACTTTCAAAGATGATACATTGGAAGAGCTGTAATGCAAAAATACCCACGGAAAAACTCCCCCAAACCAGGATGTCAGTGCACCCTACATTTTAATGTTGGTCTTAGTTGTGTTTCATTTGTTAAATGTGGAAGCAGTGGTGGTGTGAAAGACAAGAGACCTGCTGTTAGACAGTCTGGCTCTTCAACCATGTCGTTGTTCACTGGGTAAGGCTGAGGGATCATTTAACCTCTTCCCTAAGATGATGTGATAGACAGTGCAAAGACTGTATCCCTATTTTACAGGAATGTTGCAGTGAAAAGAAGCTTTGATATTATGACAAAACCACAGATGCTGCATAACCTGATGTTAAAGCAGCTTAGATAATTTCTTAAATACGAAGAAGAATTGAATTGGATTGTGTTTGTAGTCTGATGGAAGCCATAGCTTAATTATTCTGGAGATCTTTCAATTGCAGTTTTCCAGGATGGTTCTCAGTCCAGAGTTTTCTTTATGCTTTATCTTGTGGCAGGTTCTTTATAGGCATTTCAGTCACTAAAGCTGCTATATTTAATGCCTGTATTACTGTTACCACAGAAGTTGTTTATATCCATAATGATATTTCCCCTGAAAAAGCCAGCAACATTTATTCTCGCTCTTCGTCTTTAAGGTGATTGTCAAGATTTTGCTATGTTGGAGAAGGAAATTGTGACATTCAAGCCACCTCAGAGTAGTAATTCCATTAGAGCACTTTCCAATTCCTTAGCTATGGCCTTGACTTCTTTAATTAGCAGAGAAATTTAATTGAGATGTATTAGTGAAAGGAAACTAGCTTTGGAGCATTATCTGAAGACAAATACCCTCTTTCAAGGGTGAGTAAATGTGGACAGCTGAACTGGATCCACAGGATCTTCTCCAAGGATTTGTTTTGCAGGATGAACACCAGAGATTACAGAAATGCCCCTCCACGACAAATCTTCAAAGCACTAGCTGAAGCTACAAAACTTATGAATTCTGCCCAGGGAAAGGTGCCTTTTCCCAGCTCCCTGTATGGGAGCATGGGGCAGAGCACCATGGAAATGGCCAAATGAGTTTGCCAAGGTTTAGTGGATTTCTTGTTGAACACAGTGGGTATTTAAATGTTGGGAATCCCATGAAGAGAGGCAGGGTGGCTATCAGGATCCACTGCCCATCTGAGACCCAGCTCCACGAAGGCAGCTGGAGTCAGAAGCTGCTTTTTGGACGGCGCCAGGGGTGAGCCCATGGCAGAGTCACTGCCCTCCGCTGTGTCCTGACAGGGAGATGGTCATCTATTGCCCTAGGAAAATCTCCCTGAGGAACCATCTGTGGTCTGAGGGATTTCAGTCCCTCGTCATTCACCCTCTTGAGGTTCCAGGTCACCTTTCTAGTTTATCCCTCTTCCTACACCCTGCCCTGGGTTCCTGCTTGTTTCTTCCCCACGTGTTCTCTCCCAGGTGAACTCACTCATCTACGACCAAGCCTGGCCACTCTTCTGAATTCTTTCCCACATCCTCTGAGTTTTCAGCAACCTCCACTGATTCCAGGTCCTTCTGCCTGGTCCCTCCCACATCTTTGCTGGGTCTCTCAGTCTCTGCAGTAAAGCAGCATTGAAGGTGACTTGGGAATATTTAGATTAAAAAGAGAAGTAGCTGATGATTCTGAGTAATTCCAGGGTCAGTCGTTATTGCAACACAATGATGCAGGCATCAGAATTTTCTTAAAGTTTGTTTTCTGCTTCTGTTTTTTCTCTGGATCTGTTCCACGCTGTCCAAAGACCCTAACAATGATTCAGTTTTCACTTTTCAAGGCACTCATCCAAGTGAAATTCTGCGTCCGGAATGTTTATGCTGAAATACCCTGGCATCACAGCAAAGCTGTGTGTACAGGCCAGTTTTGCCTGCAGTACCCTACCCCAGCTTCTTTTTTTAAAAGAAATTCTGTGACTAAGAGCATTTAATACAATTACATAATTGCATTAGTAGAAAAAATAAATTTTTTAAATGGAATCCTTCTTCCAAAATTGGTATTTTAAAAGACTTGAAAAAAAGCCTGCTTCTTGAAAAAAATCAAATTATCAAGATGGTATTTTTTGTGCAAATGCTCCCTACTTTTGAAGGTTTTATTTTTCAACTTTTGCAAAAACAGTTGAGTACATTAATAAGCAATGGAAAAACATCTGAAAGCACTATAGCCATTTTATACTCCTTGCAAAAAAGGGAGAAAATGAAGATAATGTTTTGTCTTTAAAAAGGTATATTTTTTGCATAAGTAATAGGCTTTTATTTGTCAAATGCTTTTCACTGCATATTTACTGCTATTTGTGGGAAAAGCAGCAGCTATAGTACCTTTCTTGAGAAGCTGAAAACAGGCAGCTAAAAATAACCACAGTCAGGTGGTTGTTGGGGATATGGGCAGAGGGGAGAAGATTGCACCTGTGTTTGCCATCCCAGTGCAGCTGACTTAAAATCTTTGATCACCCAGTTTGTCATTTCTTTTCTCAGTCAAAAATAGTGCTTGGCTAGCAAAACAAAGCACTGCCTAAATTCTTTTGCCTTTTCCCTTTCATTTCCTCTTTATTTCTGCCGGTGCTAAAATCAATACACAACTCCCAGATACATCTCTGGAGTTGCCCGGGGCAAAGGAGTCAGTTTGGAGGCTTGTTGTCAGAGTGGTGTTAATTCAGCACCTCCAACAACGCAGATAGTGTCAAACCATCAGGATACAGACACTTTCTGGGTTCTCAAAATAGGTGGCAGCTTTTCTGTATTGATTTTGAATGGATCGTGAAAAGTTCATGTAATGAAGGTAAAAGGATTCTAAAACCATTACTATCAGCAACAGGAAAAATTATTACGTATTTTCAGTTTAACCTCAGTCCTCCTTCCTTGTCTTTTACCCTTTTTCATTCCCTTCCTTTCTCTTCCCAGCAAGGGAAGAATAGAATAGAAGAACTTCTACTGAATAGAAGTTCTGTCAGCTCATAGGGAAAGACTGCTGCAATCACTGGAGTTTGGTTCTTCTGATACCAGTTTTATGTAACTTTTTTTCTCCCAAATGTCTACTGTCACTCTTCTCTAAATAGAAGACATTACACCTAATATGGATTCTTTTTGTCATTTAAATGTAAAGCCCATAAATTTAGAACCTGTTAAAAGTTATTTTTAGTTAGGAAAAGAAAGTGCTGTGTAATATTCTTTTCTCTGACCAGCTGCTGGATACAAAGAGCTGATGAACAGCCTCCAGAGCCTCCAGCTCATCAGTGACAGTACAGTATTAAGTCATCTTTTCGATCCATGCAGAGGACAAAGCCAGTGCTTCTCTGCGGACAGGTGTGCTGCTCCTGTCATGATTTTAACAAAGAGGAGTTTTAATGATTCACTTTCTATTTGAAATAAAGTAGGTGAAACACAGTGAGAAATAGACTTGCTTCTGAAAGACTGTGCTGTGTATTTTTAGAAGTTGGTACTGAGAAGTTCTATTTTTTTATTTTTCTTTGAAGGGAAGTGAAAAATATCGTGTAGAGATCGGTCATGGTAAATGTGTTCAGTAGCCTTCCCCTGATGTCGTCTTAGCCTATGTGAGGATCATGAGATCAAAAAGAGAAGTTTTCTTTTTCCAGTAATTAAGAAAAATCAAGATACTGGATGAAAAATGGCTTTCAAATTGCTTGTAGTAATTTAGTGCTGGACTGTGCCACAATGGTAACTGGCCTGAACATCCTCATGAGTTTCAGTACAAAGATATTCAGTGTGGCCCTTATGAGTCTGAATGCCCTGAATGCAAATACCATTGGAGCATTGAAGAAATCCCTTCCTAGGAAACAAAATGGGAGATTATTAAAGCCAGTTAAAATTATTGAGGGAGAATATTATTTCAAAAGAAGAAGCTAATTTGTTGAAGAAGGAGGCATTTAACTAATCTTACCAAAACCTCTTTCAAAAACTTGTTAGCACTCTGTGTCCCTTTCATTCCATTATGGGCTGATAAATTCTATATAGGACAAACTGACCTATCAATTTTGTCATTAAACATCCTTAGCTTTGAGTTTTTTACTGTCTCATGTTACCTAGTGGAATATAAAATAGTGCAAAACCGATTTAGTTTTAATTCCCATCCACATAACCCACCCCCACCTGCCCACAGTTTTTAAATCTAAAAATCATTCTTTCTTTCCTGTTTGGACTCAAAATCAAAGAAGGAAGAAGAAAATCTGAGCCATATTAATCTCTACATATTTTTGGGGAACATGGAAAAGGCAAATATAAAAATATATATGGTACCTGTTAATTAGGAGACCATGAGGGGACGTGCTTTGCCATGTGTGCTTCACACTGAATCTTAGTGTCATTAATTTCTTTTACTTGTCAAATTATGGAGCAATTAATGACTCTGTGTCTGCTTGTGGCAGGAGATTTATGGGGTAGTCACAAGTTTGCTTAAATTATCTGTGGGCCTTGTGCAGGGTCAAAAAGATAATTTCTCACCCTCCACACAGTCCCTCTAAGTCTATGTTCTTTGAAATACTTGCTGTTGGCTGACTGCTCATAGGGGAGGAACCTGGAAACAGACTGTAAATTCATTTTGTGTAAATGAGACGGGAGATGGGCAAGCTCTTAGTAATTGTAATCAGTAAATTGTAGCTTTTGAGAATTTAAATTTGCTGTTACTTTGGTTGCAGCACTCAGAAATGTCTTTCACAAATGAAAATAAATATATTAGCTGAATAAATCAATTCCTGAATCTGGTGTGAATCTGCCCCAAATAATAATTTTAAAAATGAAATTTCATAATAGCCGTATGCCTCTGAAGTGTGAAAGGGAGATAACATCAAGGACTTTTGATACAGTTTTGTTATTTGACTTTTTCCTTAAGTTTTCATTAGCTATTTATCCTAGCCTTGTGAATGAATCCCCATCAACAGCAATAAAAGCAGGTTTTGCTCAGCAAGTTTCTTAATAATGTATAAATGAAAACAAATGGCTTTTTTCTTACCGTGAAAAGCTTGGCTATTCCCAATCTGCATAATTTCTGCAGTATTTAGTGCATAGTTTTGAAGAGCAGAACCACAGCTGTAGTGGTGTGTGTAAATAAAAATAATGAATATAGTTAATATTCTGTTTTGCTAGAAACATTCACAAGGACAAATATACCCAGTCCATGCTGTGCGTTTCAGGCTGCCTTGGATGCAAACTGTGCTCCTCTAGACCGTTCATAATTGACCAGAGGGTTGTAACATCAGCAGTGTGATCCCTGCCCAAGGCCAGGCCAAAATGGATTGTAGAGGCTGAACTGTGAATGCTGCTTGGTGTGTACTTGACGTGCTTTGGCTTCCTTTCATGTTTTCAAATGAATGTCCTGGTTGGAAAGGTCTGTGTCAGGAGGTAGATGAGGTTGTGAGAAAAGTGGGATTAAAGTTTGGAGTGATACAGGGGCCAGGCAGGAGGGCTTGGGGCTGCCACAGTTGAGGGGAACTTGTACCAAGGACCATTCTTCTAAGTAGGATGTCAAATTAATCTGGAGCTCCTCACCGTGCCCCTGCTCTTCTCAGAACTCTCAGTGTGTCCCTTTTCCTGGAGCTGTAAGGCTCCTCAGGAGCCACAGAGCCCTGAGAAGCATCTCAGCCATTCATGTCTGTTCTGAAACGCATATCTCAAATCCCATTGCAGGAATTACAGGAAGGTTGCCTGGAACTTTAGGGTTAGGCTCCACCTTCTTAGGCATCCGTGTCCTGTTTTTTCCATTTTTGATGTGAATGGGGGGGGGGGCACTCGGCTTGTCTCCTAAACCCTATCCTCACGCTGATGGTGCTGTGCCCGTGCCACCTCAGTGCCTGTTGCCATCCTCTGGGTGCCCTTGGCTTGTCACATCGAGCACGGCCCATGTGCCTTCACAGCCTGGCTTGTACCAGCAGCAGCGTGGCCAGCAGGAGCAGGGCAGTGATGGCCCCCTGTGCCGGGCACAGGTGAGGACACGCTCAAATCCTGAGTTTTGGGCCCCTCAGGACAAGGTGGATGTGGAGGGGCTGGAGCATGTGCAGAGAGGGGAACAGAGCTGGGTAAGGGTCTGGAGAACAAGTCAGATGAGGTGTTTTTATAAAACACCCATTTTTATAAAACANCTAATTTATGCTTTAAAATTTTTATTTTGTTATATTTTAACACTTTAAGTTTTAAATTTTTTACTTTGTGGTATAATATACTCTTATTTAACTGCACACTTATAATTTTAGTGTTATCATTTAGTTTTGGAAGGGTTTTTTTATGGCTTTAGGTCAAATGCAGTGTGTTTTTGAGGATCAGTCCCTGTCAGCACAGAAAGTCTGAAATCGTCTGTGTCCAGGATTCCGACAACGGGGAGCAGCTGAGGGAGCTGGGGTTGCTTAGCCAGGAGAAAAGGAGGCTCAAGGAAAGACCTCATCACTCTCTACAACCCCCAGACAGGAGGATGAGCCAAGTGGGGATCAGGCTCTGCTCCTGGGTAAAACGTGATGGGAGGGAAGGAAACGGCATCAAGTTACTCCAGGAGAGGTTTAGATTGGGTATTAGGAGCAATTTCTTCATGGAAGGGATTGTCAAGCACTGGCACAGGCTGCCCAGGGCAGTTGTGGGGTCTCCATCCCTGGTAGGATTTGAAATACATGTGAGTGTGGCACTTGGGGACATGGTTTAATGGTGGCCTTGGCAGTGTTGGGTGAAGAGTTGGACTTGCTGGTCTTAAAGTTCTTCTCCAACCTAAACAAAATTCTGTGATTGCATAAAGATGTGCAGTCTTGGCAGGAGATCCAGTATCAGCAGAAGAAGACTTTACAAAAAATACCACCCCTAATTTCAGCCCTGTTATTCCAGTGAAATCTGCTTGCAAGGTTTAGCTCATTAATTACTTTTTATGGATGTGTGTGAAGGTGAAGCTGTATGTATGTATGGAGCTGGTGAAGGCAAGATGTTCTGCAAAAATTCTTCAGGAACATCAGGAATGGAGAAATATGGAGTAATTTCTTACAGTGTCATGGCAACCAGCTCTACCCAGAGGAGGCATCCTATCAATTAGTTTAAATAATTATGAGCAACATTGAGTAAAATGAAGAAAAACAGAGTCATGACAGGTGGGAGGCAGCTAAGCTACTAAACAAAATAAAAAATAAGCTATATCACTTCTGGAGGAATTCAGCAGAGGCTGAAGGGAGATGTGGAGAGGAGGAAGAAATGAAGGGAGTTAATAAGATAGTGAAAAAAATCTTGTGGTGGAAACTTAGATAAAATGAAAAGTGTTTGGGAAAATCCTTAGTTTTGTTGAAAATTTATTCTTATTCTAAATTATGTATTTTGAGGAAAAAATTGATATACACAAGGTGTTTTTTATTAACATCCAAACTAATATGTCCCTGTTTTCAAGAGAACTGAAAAGTCCTCTCTTGCTCATTCTGTTACTCTGCATTTCAGATTTTTTTTTCACACTACAATGAAATGAGAAAAATCCTTCCCTTGGTTTTCTGTTAGAAAGGTTTTAAAAATGGGGGAAAACATTTTTTTTTAAGCAAAAACTTCACTTAGATGGTGGAAAAGTAGAACATATTAAAAATAAGACATTAGGCTTCTACTTTCACTATAGAAGGTCTTCTAAAGTTGCAAATTCAGACTAAGACTCAGGTTAAGATGTTGGGTTTTTTTGCTAAGATTTATCCTATTTCATAGAATAAAAGTAGCAAAATAATGAAGTGAGGAAGAGTAATTTTTAAAATCATGAGTGCATGTCTCAATTTTATAAAATATTTCATTCTGAATTTCCTAATAAAAAATAGAACAGGGACAATTGACATAAATGATTAAGTGTGGAACTTAATCATAAATGTTTAAGTATGGAACAAAATTGAATAATTTACCTTTCTTTGTAAAGTGTATGTATTAATGAGAAATGTGAAGTGACTGTGAAATGATGATGATGATTATTATTATTCCAAATTCTAACTATGAATAGGCATGAAGAAAATTAAAATTGTGTCCCAAAGGCCTTTTTTCCTGCCTTTGGGAAATTTCTCTTACAGCTTCTCAAAGGAAAATACACTCATACGTGTTTATTGCCAACCCTAAAACTCACTAACATCAGCAGCTACTTTTTATTGACCTCAGTGAATTATGGACCACAACCTCTGGGAAAAATGACTTCAGATTAATATCATTAAGAACTAAGGCAGGTTATCTTGCAAATTTGGTTCAAAGTGTTTTTATTTAGGTTAGGTATATGTGTTTTAATGTTATGCTTATTAATATGTACTTGCAGGAATAAGCAGTTGCATAAAATGAGAAATATGTGAAAGATTGTTTCTCCCAGACCATCAGTAAAGAAGATGAAGAGGTTCTGCTCCATAGTTAATAAATCTGAATGCCTGAAAAGATTAAAGGAAATATTTGCAATTTGATCAAACAACTGTGGGGAATAAGATGAACTCCTTTGGGATTGGGTTTGCGAAACTGAATAAAAAATGTAAAGGAAAGAGCTTTGCAAAGTCAACTGCAATTAATAGTTCAGTATAAAATTAATGTACCATACTGCAGAGGCTTGGGGAGAAGCAGGCTGGAAGGCCTGAAGAGATGTGCTAACAGATGGGTTGTTGAATACCATTTTCCTGGGGTTTGAAGACTCCATCTTGCAGGGCTTGCAGCAGTTTCTTACTCACAGAAGTGGTTCACGGTGGGACAACTCGATGTGAGTGATACTTGCAGGTGTTTAGTAGCATGAAAAAAACATGAATATACTGTCAAACTCCCCATTCCATATGCAATGCCCGTTCTGTGTGTGATTTCAGATGTCACGGTCACTAAAAAAGGACATTATTGACACACGCGCCCAGCTAAGAGTGCCCTGCAACAGCTGAGAAACAACTGAGGATGGAAAAATAAGTGAGGGGAGAGACCCTGCAGTAATTCCCTCAGCTCCTAACACATGAAAAAATATGTCAAAAACATCAAGGCCACTTAAATTAACCTCTTGCATTTGTGGCCGATCTCACTGGTGTGTGAATGAAGACAAAACGTTCAGAGTTAATGGCACATGGGGGCTGCCAGACTGGAGGGTTGAACATGTCTTTTGGAAATTCATCCTTTCTCCTGCTGCTAAAGAGTTAATGCTTGAGAGATATCCTATCCCATAACTGTTGTAACTGTTGGGTCAGATCTTGATATTTTTATTCTGTCCAATCTCTCATTTATTTTCACTGGACTTTCAGAGTTGGCTTAGTCACTCTTGGGTAACATCCAAGAACAGCTTTGTCCTGCTCAGGGAAATAGTCAGTCCTGCTTGTAGTAGAAAGATGATAAAATCTTCCCAATTACTGGGACCTAAGCTGTGATATTAGCATAAACCTAAAAAAAAATTTTAAACAATTAAATTTCACAAAGACTTTTATTTTTAACCTCATATTTTTATCTAAATGCAGGTTAGGAGACAGCTTCGGAGAAGCACAGGAAGAAACTCTCCTGTACTGCAGGTCTGCAGAATCCTGAAATTAGGGTTTCTGGTTTGATTCAGCAATCCCACCACAGAAGTGATTGTGAAAAGGACTGATGAAATTCAGTGTCAATGCATACAAATGAATAGGTAGCTATACCTGCACAGTAATATTTTCTAAATTAGCAGTTACCACTGAGGAATGACACGTGACTCTTACTGCTGAGAGTTCCTTGAAAATATCCGTGCAATATTCAGTACCAGTCAACAAAAGGCAAATAGGATTCCTGGGCAGACAATTGAAATTAATGTTGTTGCACCACACTGCACTGCTCTGCAGCAAGATGCTGTAAGATTAAAAAGGGTGTCTAAAAGGTGACAGGAGTGAGGCATGGGATGATGACTGGAAAAACACAGTGGGTGATGGCTTAAAAAAAACAGAGTGGTGTGAAGGAGATGGAAAGGAGCAATTACTCACTTTCTAGAAAGGATGGCTGAGGGCGGTCAGTGTAAAGGCTGGGGCAGTCAGGCTTGCAGGATAGTGTCGCCCTGATATTTTTAAGTTTTCTAAAAGCTTTCTGTGTTTGCATTTTTCTACAGAACTTTCTCACAGGCTTTGTGTAAATAACTTATTGTTTACATTCTTTTATGGAGGAGGAGAAAGCTGATGGACTGTTGGGTTGACCAGTGGCATTGGAAAGGTGGCACTGTCATCCTCCAATGACACTGGCCCTTGGATTTTGTCTTTAAGGAGACGGAGTCAGAAATTAAAAGTCTTTTTTGTCTTGGAACAAGCTGTCAACTGTGTCGTGCTGTTTTGTGTCCTAGAGCGACAGAATAGCACAAAAAAAATTAATGTTTTGGTGGGGGGGAAAAGCCCAGAAATGGATTTGTTGAGCGGTATTCGATATTCTGGGTGGAGATGGTTGGTGGCTAATACATGGTGTGAGTGCAGTCCCTGGGCTCTCTGGGTTTGTGGAAATCTGAAAGGAGTGGCCCAGGGCAGGAGTGCACTCTGCACCCTCTTTCTTGAGCTCTTATCTTAAGTACCTAGAGGGGGCTGCAGTCAGAGGATGGGTTTTGGCTGGTGAGCAGTAAGTGTGGTGCTGCGTGTCACATTTATCACTGTAAACATCTCTCTGTTCCCATCCCGGGAAGATCCCAGAGATCCCATCTTCCAGACACTGTCTGGAGCTGTACAGCAGGAACTCCACGGTCCCACAGAGCAACTTCATTGAATAAGTGCATTTTAGTGAAATGGGACATTTAAAAATGCCATGAAACAGTCGCTAAAAAAGTCGAAAGAAAGTGATAAAATACACTCAATTATTCTCCTCAGACACTCTCCAGACATCAGTGTAATTTCATTGACTTCAGCGAAATTAGTGTTAATGTAGGGATGGAAATGCAGCAAATCTAATTCCAGCATCTCCTTCCTGGAATAGTGAGCAAGAAAACAGAGAGGTAATCAGATAGAAACAAGTGCTGATCAGAAGGAGTTGGACAGGCAGGAGAAGAGCTCCAGGAGCTGCTGCCAGGAAATAAAGATACTTTTCCAGTCTCACATAGTCATGGAAAGTTCAGCAATACATGCACTAAGGTCAAAATGGAAAACCAGGCTTTTTTTTGGTCTTAATTTGACAATGTATGCAATCTTTTGTTGTTCTTTTGAATATTCTCAAACTCCTTCTGCCAGGACAACATCAATGGCTAGCAATATTTCCAGGAATGTTTTTTTTTGTTTTTGTATTATGGAGAAGGAGATGGTGCAGAGCTGTGGGACTGGTGGAGAGAAGTGAAGGTAATGTGAATAGTACAGTATTTGGACAGCTTGTTTCACCTGAAAACAGATCTTTTTATAGCCTTTGGAGTGCTGATGTCCAGTTCTACATATAATTTTTTATAAATAAATAAATAAACAGATAGTAATTAAAAATATATATACTACTATCTGGCTTTGTGATCCTCTGATGAACAACGCAAAAACGTTTTTGGGGTGTTGCCTGCCATTTTGCCCTTCACAAGGGTGGCTTGTGTCACTTTGCAAAGGTGAACACAGAGAGTCTTCGTAGGACCGTAGGTGTTCTCTGGAGCGCCGCAAAAACTGCCCAGATATGCTGGAGTTCAAATCAGCATTGTATAGGGAATTAAACCCTTCCCCAAGCACACTCACCTCCTCTGAAGACCCCTCTCCCCTGCTAAGAAGTGGTTTCGTGCCAGCTCCGAGTGAGTGCCAAGCCACAGACCTGTGGTGAACGTGGTCCCGCCAAAGTGACAGGCAGGGGCGTGGGTGTGCCTTGAATACACAAAGGGTTAATTGATAATGCTGAGGGCCAAACTAAGAGGCCAGCTTCTTTCCTCCTCCCAGAAGGATGCAGCACAGAGCAGGACATGTGATTTCATAGAGTATAAAAGTGGGAAATGTGCTTGTTTTCACTTGGCTATTGACTGTTTTACAAGACAACCACAGAGGAAGCTCTGAAGAAGCTGTCAGGCTGGGTGACAGCTCAGCATCTGCCACAGCTAAATCAATACTGCCATGAAGGACAGGTTCCCAAAGTGAATAATCAGAGTAGAGTAAAGCTAATTCACCTTGAAAGTCTGAAAACGTTGGTGTGAAAATTTTTAGGCAAAACCAGCATTATTCCAGCAAAAGAGGAGAGGTGCTGAGGTCCAGCCTTCACCTCTGCCCAAGTGTGGGAGTGGGGAGAAGGCTTCACACCAGTCATGTGTACAAATGTACTGATAAAATGGAAATCTGGTGCTAATAAATTGGGCAAAATGGGGTTTGGATTGGCCCTCAGTGCTAGCAACGTGCTAGGAACTCATGGCTTGGTTTTGTGGAAAATATTCCATTGCAAAATACACTGAGGGTATGTGTGAAGATAATGAATGTTCCACTTTTTTTTTTAGGCTGTTAAGACTTTTTTTGCATCAAAATGTGATTTTCTTCCATTGTTCAGGTTTGTAATATTTAAAATCAAAAGGCTGGAGGAAAAATGTTTTGCTGTGGATTGTTTTAATTTTATAAAACCTGAAGGTGAATTGTTTCAACTTTTTGTGAAACTTTTTTCCACTGGTTTTACTGAAAACATGTCAGGAAAGAGAAATTTAATCAGAGCTAATCTGTCAGCATCAGATGTAAAATTTTGGATACAAAAGTTTGCTAAGCTCTGTCTAGAAGTGCTGAATTTGCTGGATGGAGAATTAGAGGGAAACCGCTTCTGTAGATGAATTAGGTGAGTAGGAAATATTGTTGAGTTCAGTGAAGCAGTTTTGTGGTCATTTTATGAAGCAGAATTACTCTGAAAATAATAGGATGGAAACATCATCTCTAAATTTGATGCTTTTAATATTAAAGGTTGCATACCTTACTTTGTTGATAAAAATACCCTATAGTTACAAAAATCCATCTTCACACAGAGTTCAGGCTGAGTTCTACTGAATAGAAGCAATATTGCTTTACCTGTTCTCTGTCTCATTAATATTTTCAGGCAGATATTGTATAAGTACTCACTGTTATGGTAACAGGTGTGTTTACCACATTGCTCAGGGCTGTACATGGCCTGTCTTTTATAGCCGGAATAATTCCTTTAATTGTCCAAAACCCATTCTTGTCACTTGTGCTGAGATAAAACCAAACATTTAATTAAATGAATAAGCAAAATTGGATTTGAAAGAACTGGAAAGAATGAGCAAAGTAGAAGACTCAAAGGGAAATGTTCAGCTGCAGAAATTCTGAGCCCATTCACGTTGTATGTTCACCTTCACACTGTGTATCTGTGTGCATGTACATGTATATATTTATATGTATATGAGTATCTAAACCACACCAGCACATAGATTTATACAGCATAAACTTCTGCACTGGCATACACATAAAAAAAGAACCTAGGAGCAGAGCGCTAGAAGCAGCTTTTCATACAGTGCAGTACTTTGAAGGTGTGTTTACAAATTTTCCATTATATTTTAACAAGACAGGCAATTTAGGTGGTGTTCTCAGCCTGCAAGTGATGTTCTGGCATCCTGCCTCCAGCAACATTGCTACCCTGAGTTCATCTTAATGTGACAAGAACTTGGTGTCCCACTAAAAACAAATTCCTTTAAAAGTATTAAAGGGGAAAAATAAAAAAAATCAACAGGAGACAAAAACCTCACGGCTCAAATCCAGCAAGGGGCTGTAAAGTCATTTCACACAGGGATACTGACAGCTGCCAACTTTGCTCAGGGAACTTTTGGTTTTGAGATGATCCCTTTGGTTCCTGTGCTGCAGTTCAGTAGGGCTGGAGACCCTTTGTGTCCTGTGCCTGTTATTGGTGACAGTTTTGACACACTGAGGCACAGTGAGGAAGGCACAGGATGGTTTTGATCCCTGGGTCTTAGTTCTGGACAGTAACAAGACTAAGGACAGCACTTGGGAATTTTTTTTTTTTTTTTTTGTGGAGAAAGGAGAGAGAAAGATTTATGTGATAGGTGGATGATTGTCTGACAGATGCAATTCAGCTTTTCCCGAAATACTGGAGAGATTTGCATGGAAATGAGGCAGTGTTGGAGATAATATTCAAAATGGAGAAAATTATAAATAAGGATGGAGCAAAGTGTGCTAGAGGCACAGAAGTTGCTGGAATTCATGGTGAACATAATTCTTATGAACTTTGGTTAACTTCTGCTTCTCTACTTTTCTTCTGCAGCCACTGTAATTCCTTTAGGGAAATTATTATATTTTAATCAACATTTACCTTTGCACAGGATTTTGTGCAGTGTGTGAAATGCTAGATGTGTCATTTTGCAAGGAGGTGATAGGTTTCTGAAGAAACAGGAATGATGAAGCTTTATGATAAGAAATGGTTTCAGTCATTTCACTAGTTAATTCTTATCTGTGTTTTTGTCATACTGTTCTGGTAAATGGAAAGTTAAATATTCCTGCCCAGCTGTCACCATCAAAAGCTGTGACCCATTAAACCCAACTTCCACTGCATATGAAATGTGTAAAAGAAGCCCTAATCAGCCTCTTACTTCAGAGAGCTTAGTGAAAGAATTCTAGAATTAAGGCCTTTTCACTGCAAAATAAGGATTTTTCCAGCAAAGTGATGTTTTTACCATTCAGTTAACACAGGGTAGTTCTGTTTGTCCTGCTGCCTGTTGTGGTGTAATTGCCACCATTTTTCAGGCTGTGCCTTCCTGTATGTTGCTTAACACCCTTGACTAATGTGATGAGGAAGAAGCAGACCCTGGCAGTCCCAAGACCTGTAAAGCTTTTCCCATGGAAAGAAATGCAGGAAATTCAATCCACATACCAACAGGAACCCCCTGAGCCTGAGCAGGGCTCTCTTTCTGATGGCTGGCACTGTTTCTCAGGTGGAGCAGCGAAGTAATCTAATAGCCTGAGGTGGCTGTGGAAGGGGATGTTGAGCAGGGAATGTGTGTGCAAACTGATTTGAAGCTGCTTAGCATTAGAACTGGGAGCCTTTGGCCCTTCATCCTCAGGGGTGTTGAAATGAGAAATTTTGTTGTCTGTGCTGTTGAATAATCTTAGCCAATTCCAGCTATTGCTATATATCCAGATGGACAGCTGTTGTCCATCACTGTCACAGGACTGGAAGCCAAACCCACTGATAGCTGTGGACAATGGTAGCTTTAATTGAAGACTGTGTTGTGCAATACCATTTCAGCCACTCTTGGCTTGCAGCTCTGGGCAAAAGTGCAGGTAGTCAGGTCATCACATCTGCATGGTGGTGAGGCATTAGAGCTTTAAAGTATTTTCCATTAGCTGAGTGTGCTCATGAAGAAAAAAAAGCTCCCAGGTTCACCATTTAAAAATTAGTGACCGACTGTACAAGTGCAGTTGAAAGCCTTCATTTTGATAAGAATTTATGCAGAAGGAATGCCAAATGCCCAACTGCCTCCAAAGCAGCTGTCCCTCTCTTCTGTGCAGTGTCCTCTGCAAGGGGAAGAACAGTGAGTGTGAATTCCTACAGTTTACCACCGATAATCATCTAATTTACATTATCATTTAGTTCTTGTCAAGCAAATATCAAAGTTAACAGGGGTTTTACAGGCATATCTTTATTATCACTATCCTCTTAATTTGGGATTTGCATTACCGTGGTATCAGGAAGCTGCTGGGCCATGAAGGCAGGGGTGGATGTCAGCTGGCCCCAGGGAGGAGCTGTGCACCTTCTGTGACTGCAGAGGGGGATGGAGGAATGCCACCACCATCCTGCAGGGGCAACGCAGGACACACATCTGGGGGTGCAAGGCCAGGCTGGTGGTGGAATCAGACTGGAACCTGGGATCACGGTGGGCTTTTGACCAGACACATCTGTGTGTAGCTCCCCCCTGTTTTCAGCAGTCAGATGGTTTTGGTGAGGAGCTCAGAGCTGAATTTCATTGCTGAATCCAGACCTTTGCCCATTAGCTTCTGCTCTGCAAAGTGGGTGTGACGATGCACTGTTGGGGTTATAGGAGGACAAATACATTGGATGATGTGTCATTGGATAATACAGTGATATGGCTGCAGGGGTAATTGGAGGAAAGCTTTTTTTAATACTTTGGATGATTTTGGAAGAAAAATGTAAAAGTTAATGTGCTCTGGTGCTGGCATCTCCCTGTAAATGGGGAAAAACAGTGATTGAACACTGATGAAGAACATTGCTGGAATGAGGGAGATTATTTCAACAGCAAAATATTTAGTGGGGTCATGGATTCAGAATTAAGGTTTGTCTTTTGAAGAGCTGTAAAACCCCAGGGCTGCGTTGGTGCTTTCACTGGCACAGCTGGCAGACAGGAGTGTCCCTGAGGGGGAGAGGTGGGAGGCTGGGGCTGGCATCAAAGAAGTGCTATAAAACAGTGATGGGGGAGGGGGCTTAGGAGGATTATTTTCCCCGAAGTAGTAACTTGGTTGAAATGTGTTGGTGGATTTGAGGAAAGCTATTTCTGTTAAGAAAGTGGCAGCTTTTTGCTGGTGCAGCATCTCAGTGAGGCTCTTTGATGCAGGAGATGGCCACTGCCTGGTGTTGCACCAAACACTGCCTGCAAACATTTTGCAGTCTGAGCAGATGCATTAAGGTGAGGTGGAAAGAAATAACAGAAAACTTCTCAGCTTCTAAAATCATAAATCAGATACTTGGGTACTGCGTTTCTCTCTATTCATATTTAGTAAATTGTAGTGGTTTGACTCTGTCTGGATGCCAGACACTCACCTTGGTGTCTGCAGAGCTGTCCCTGTCACATATTCTCATCCTTCTCTTCTCTGGCTGCAGTTACATCTGCACAATACCTTTTTTCCTTATTATTCTTAAATATGACATCATGGAGGTGTTACCATCATTTCTAATTGGCCCAGCCTTGGCCAGTGGCACATCTGTCCTGGAGCTGCCTGGCATGGGCTCTGATGGACGTGGAGGAAGCTTCCAGCAGCTTCTCACAGAAGCCACCTCTGTAGACAGAAGCCACCCTCTCAGTACCAAATTAAGCTGTGCAAAGCCAATACAAAATTGTATATCAGAGTTTTTATCGAATCTTTCCTGAATGATAGAACTTTAATAACACTTATCTATAAATCATGTAGGAGGAGCTAATTTCAAAAATTAGTTGAATTAGAAGAAGTCGCAGCTAACATGCGACTCAGCATGCAGAATGGAAATCTGTATTTTTCCAGGATCACGGCCTCATGGAATTGTTTAAGTTGGAAAAGATCTCTATGGTCATAGAGTCCAACCATTAACCCAGCACTGCCCAGCCCACCACTAAACCATGTCCCCAAGTGCCACATCTGTGTGTCTTCTAAATCCTTTCAGGAGTGCCCACTGGAATCCTTCAGGACTCCACCACTGCCCTGGCCAGCCTGTTCCACTGCTGGAAACTCCTTCAGTGAAGAAATTTTTCCTAATTTCCAATCTAACCCTCTCTTGGCACAACTTGAGGCCATTTCCACTTGACCTGTCTCTTGATATTTGGGAGAAGAGGCCGGTACCTCTCACTAATCTTTTTTACAGTTGCAGTTTAGGGGAATTTTGTATATGCTTGGATTAATAATACTCTAGCGTAGAGTAGGACATAAGGAAAATCAGATCTCTCAATTAAGCCTTCACTTCCTTAAGGCAGATGTTCCTATATGGATGTATTTAGCATACGGTCAGGAAAATAAGAGATCTGAAATGCTTTGGGATTATTTAGGTAACTCTGAATCATTTTTTTTCCAGAAAGTTCCTTATTTTTAAATAGGCTAAAACATTTATGTAATGCCATTGCTAAATAATTCAGAAATGTTTTATAAAAGTACAAATATAGTAACAGATTTTATATGTAAAAATATATAGTATTTGGGTTCTTGTTTGTAATTCTGGGGAGATTTTCCACACTGAAGAGTAGAAGTAGAAACTACAATTACAGTTGAACTGCTTACTTCACCTTTAGGACTGAGAAAAAATATTTCTGCATCATTACATCAAATTTATCTCTAAAAAATTTAGTGAAGACTGTTCCAGATTTACACACATAGAACAATTGAGTTAATGAGTGTTGCATGACTATAGGAACATAACAGGAAATGTTTGGAGAAATTTCAGTCAATAAAGAGAAGGTGAATAAATGCAGTTTGACCTAAGCAGTCCTTTCATGAAATTGTGTAATTTCCCCTTCATCTCTCCTGTTTATTGTAAACTGAGAGACTAAATTAAAACTATTAAAGTGTATAAATAATTTTGGACATTTCTTTAAATGTTGTTTGAATACTTTTACTGTAAAGAGAGGCACAGTGTTTTACTGTCTTTCAGGACGTTTTGCAAATGTTTTTTACTGCCAATTCCACCTGACAAAAATAATTAAAATACAGCAAAAGTGAAATGCCCTTGGTAGCGCTCATCTGCCTTTGTTTTTTTTATAGGTGAGGGGTAAGACTCACACTTGTCACTTCAATATTTGCTCATTAAATAGAGGTTCTCTGAGAAATCTTTACTTGCTAATTATGGACATTATGGGTTATTGATGGAGAGCCTTAACCCTTTGCAGGGCTGACAGCAGCGTTAGATGCTTGTCAGCATCTCCAAACTTCTGTTGCATACCAAGACCTGCAAAACAATAAAAATCAGCTTTTTGTAAATGATCTCCTTTTCTAGTTATAATGTAGATAACAGGGATGGGGAGAGGATTTACAGAGAGAGGTAAACCATGAAAAATCTTCTCTCCCCCCCAACACTTGCAAACCATCCTCAGCAGCTACTGGTGTGGGCACTGGGGACCTCACGAGTGAGGAGAGCCTTTGAGGCACAGCTCCAAAGCTATGCAAATCTAAGTAGGTTCCCTTTAACTCTTTGTAAAAGATCTCACATGCAGTAACCTGTGAGAGAAGTGGAGTTTTTGGATGAACTCAACCATTTTTACCATTCCCAATGCAAAAGGAAGGCTTTGGTTTCCAACAGAGAAATAGTGCTGAGTTTGTCTGTGCAGACTCCATGGCCTGGTGGATTCTGGGTTAGTGTGGTATTGCTGGGTGGTGTTTACAGGGATTTTGTGTGCTTGATTCAATGATTTACTCTACCCTTAATTTCTTGAAGAAACATTTTTTCTAATTACAACTTTTCCAAGACCCTATATTACGAGACACAGAACTAGGATTTCTTCTCTGGCCTCTTATTTTTCTACAAATTCTCTCTGCCAAGAGGAGGTAAGAGGTGCCAGTTGCTTCAGACAAGCTGTTTTCTCCATGGCATTCTTAGCTGTTTCCCACCTGGCACATGACAGAGTTGCATCTCTTTGTGCCAGTCTTACAGGGCACGTTTTCAATCAGCTTGTGTCCTCTGGGTAGGTCTGCATGGCCAGTTGGGTGGTAGGCATTGGATTTGCAGATGAAGTCTAGCTGTAGTTACAGTTTGTAGAAATTCTACTCCTGCAGAAACACCATTTCAGGGGCAATTAGGGCTTCTCTATACATTTATAATGATTTGCAGTGGCATCTAACATCAGGGATATTGTGCTCTCACGTACCTGATGAGATGAGTGCATGATAAATCATCAACTGTTCAAAAGGATGAGGGATTTTGCACTTAAGAGAAGTGATATTTCATCAGGTTTGTCCTGCTGGAAAAGTCAAAAAGAGCAGAGAAAGCTAAAGAAATAAAAAAGTCATGTGGCATTCACCCATCTAAACTTTTTTATAATCCATATACTTGTACTCTAAAGTGTTGATATATGTCTTAATGGATACAGAGGTATAGAAAATCTATCTGTAGCTTGCAGATATGATGCAGCAATCAGAAAAGCAAGGAAAAACCCTGCCCTTGCAACATCACACAGACTGTTATTCTGCTGTGTTTTCTTAAACAGAAATCTTGTGTTCATTTCTGCTACACGTTGTGTAACCTTGTTTGGTGTGAATCCTGTATTTGTGATGAACTTTGACATCTGATTTCTACCTGGACATATAAAAAGCACTGTGTGAAATGAAAGTACAATTCTTCTATTAGATAGGTTTTAGGAGAGCACCATGTTTCTTTAAAAATATCACCTCTCACATAGGGGTGATGTACAGTAGTAAATTGGTGTGAAACAAAGTGGGATTTCTGGAATGAGGTAGAAATGCGTTGTGTAGAGAAAAGACATGCACTGAGCAATGGAAGGCATTTTTTCCTTTCACAGTGGCTTATTTCTACCATTTGTAGGCTGCAATTTTTTTTAAAAAAAAAGCAATATGGAAATGCATAGCTGAATTCTGATATAAAGTACCTCTGAGAAAAGATTATTAAAAATGACAGGCACATTTCTGTGTATTTGATAATGTCAAAAACAGAAGTATTGCAGCACAGTGGTGTTACAAAATACCAGAATATTTCTCTTTTCTGAAAAGTCTGTAATGTCTAATGCAAGAATGTAAAACATGAAATTCTCTGACATCATCCTTGAATTATGATTAGCATTTAGTAGAGCATACATATTTATTTTATTTTATTTTTTTTCCAGCTCTTCTTTATGCAACTATTTTTGGAAACGTCACCACCATTTTCCAGCAAATGTATGCCAACACCAACCGGTACCATGAGATGCTGAACAATGTGAGGGATTTCCTAAAATTATATCAAGTCCCAAAAGGCCTTAGTGAAAGAGTCATGGATTACATTGTCTCAACCTGGTCCATGTCTAAAGGAATTGACACAGAAAAGGTATGAGTACCCAAGGTAACAGTTTAGATAGCAAGAGTTTGTGTCCATTGTGTGCTTTCTTAGAAAATGGACTGTATAGCAGCTTATAATTTGCTAACAAGTTCTTAACTGCATGCTATGCTTTATTTTTGTTTGTGTTTAGAAAAAAAACTGGTTGTTTTAAAAATGGACTGTTTTGCTGCTTTGAATGTATGCCTTTATTTTTCATTGTGGTAAATGTTTTCTGCTTTCCTGTCCTAGTTTGTCTAAACACTAAATAATTTTAATGTACTTAACTATTGAAATCAATGGGAAATTGGTCTTCAAATTAGCCCAAGAACATAATTTGGTGTCTAAACTACATCTGTATTATCCTGAGAAGTATTGGCATCTGTGCATTGCAGTTAAATGAGTTTGATTGGCTTGGGCCTTTTGCTGATGCCGAGGATGTCGGGGTATCCATC
>WAAG01028441.1:3896-14792 GCA_013390105.1 Tichodroma muraria | reverse complement strand
ATATTATATATTAATATAATAAATACTAATATTTCACACAGTGCTGCTGACCCCTTTGAAAAGGTGAGTGTAGAGCTGCAATGAGATTCCACTAGAAATACTGTGTGAAAACTCATCTGGAAAGTCTTTCAAGTATAGGCAAAAAAACCGCAAAGAAAGAAAAAAAACGAAACAACCCAATAGACTGAGGTTACTAATTCTTTTACTGCGACCTGTAATGATAGGACAAGTGCCATAAATTCCAAACCAAGAGCAGGTAGATTTAGACTAGACCTAGGGAAGAAAATTTTTATGATGAGAGTGGTGAGGCCCTGGCACAGGCTGTCCAGAGAAGCTCCTAGATCCCTGCTGGATCCCTGCTCCTGGATCCCTGGAAGTGTCCAAGGCCAGGCTGGATTTGGCTTGGAGCACCCTGGGATAATGGAAAGTGTCCCTGCCCATGGCAGGGGTTGGGACTGGTCTTTGAGGTCCTTTCCAACCCAAACCATTCTGTGATTCTGTGTTTCTAAACAGACAGTGTATATGGAAAGTTGTATCCTGACAAAGAAGATCAATAAAATTGCCAGAGAGAGATAAAAGTGTTTGTTGTGGCTCTGCTTTCTTTGGAGAGCAATACACTGATCAAAAGCCAGTGATTTGTATTTGCCACTCTTAATGTCTTCTCTCGATGGATCAGATGCCATCCTGCTGAATCTGTTGCTCTCAGGATGAGTTACCTGGAACTGGTATTCTAATTCATATTTCTCTTACATGCCAGAGAGCTTACATTCTAAATTGAGTTGTTCAAAAATGAGCACCGTGATGCACTTAAGAGAAAATTACTTTCTTTGTGCTAAAAATCCAATTTTACATGCTAATTGTGCCAGTGTGCAGCTAATTAACCTTTATTCTGCTGCTCCCTAAGAGATGATGGGTGTATTTATGGATTGGTAGAGTGACTGAAACTTTCAGCTCTCCCCCAGAAAGGAGAATCTTTAAGTGATGCACATTGCTCAGTTTTTCTTCTTCTGACAGGTGACAAACACTGGGAAGAGAAAGAGGGACACTGGAAATGAAAGTGAACAAGATACTTCTATGGTTATGATTTTAGAATAGCCAACTTTCAGGAGAAATGATTCATTATTGTTCTCTTACTGACTGTACTGCAGAGTCTGACACCTCATAGACAAGTCTCGGAAGCTACAAGTGTCTTCGACATCCACTAGGGTTGTAAAAGTCCAGGAAAAACACTGCATCTTGAATATTCCCTTTTCTTTCATACTCCATAAGTACACCAAGTAAGAGGATTATGAAAATAGGGCATCTGAACTCTTACTCTAGCCAAATTACAGTTTTACTTTGACCTTGATTTCAAAATCTTTTTATTAACATCATGAATTCGGTTTACATGACAAAATTTTTTTTGGGGTGGATCATGGGTTTAGGAAAGGACAAAAATCACTGAGCAGCAGCTGGGAGAGAGAATATGTGAGAGGAACAAGCACTGAGGTAAAAGAAGGGCCAAGTCTTTGTTCCAGGGGCCCAAGCTGATTCCCCTATAAGGCCTAGTCCGTGAGGAAGAGCTTGTAGAGGCAGGCTGTCCCCAGCTGCCTGGGGAGATCCATGATGGAGCTGACATCCTGCAGCCCCTGTTTCCAGTGCAGGAAATTGCAATATACTTTCCATATAAATGCTTTCTTCTGTGGTCATAGTTTCTGCTGCTTCTGAAGATTTTTTATGAAGCAGATGTGACAGACAGAGATGGTTTATGCATGTGACCTTGTCAAGTGACACAGGAAGGAGTTGCAAAAGGGCATGAAGGACTGTCTTATGAATAAGAAAGTATTTGCTCAAGTTCACTGCCCTTATGAGAAACAGTGATCTGCATTAAAATTAAAATAAGGTAAATAAAACCATTGGGGAGTGCTGTGAGACAAAAAGCTCAGCATTCTTGAGCGGTGCAAGAGAAATGCAGAGACGCCTCAAAGCACACAAAGTGTTCACATCAAAGGCCCTTTAAGCTGGCATTCCTCACAGGCACTGGAATGTGCTGACATTTTTCCTTGCTGCTCTGTATCCCTGTTGAATTTAGCACTGACAGGATAGAATAAAGTGACATCTGGTTTCTGATGGAGTCGGCCACTGTGTAATTTCCAGGAAGAGCAAATTACTGCAGCCATAGGGCCTTCAGCTACAACTCCAGAGTCTGAATTCTGACCCTTGGGCATTCTCCCTTCAGCGTTTCATTTTTCTCTGCCTGTGGGACATTTTGTGCCTGGAGAGACACAAACTTCTGTTCCCTTTGCATTCTCTGATCCAGACTGTTGGCATGTGAGTCAATATATGACAAGATTTCTTCAAACCTTTGAACAATGTCTCAGGAATGGTTATAGAAACAAGCACAGGGGAAGGGGAAGGTAGAACTTGGTTATTTCTGAGCAAAGGCAAATTTTAGAGGCATTTATACAGGGATCCTGTCAGGATCACTTTTCCTAGTCTCATTTAATTGTAATTGTGAGGCCCAGTTAGTCTGGAGTTTTCATGGGTCTGACGAAAGAGAATCTCATCTCAGAAGAGAAACCTACACTGCTTGGTCCTTACTTCTGACAAGGAAGGTCATGTTATGTAATCTTTCCTTTTTTAGACCAATGTCAGTTTGAGGCTCAGCTCCAGCAGAGCTTGGCATTGCATTTACACATATCTCCAGATACTACAGTAAGCACAACTCCAGGGAGCACTTCCAGAGATACCAAGACCTGGTGACATCCCAATTCCTCTATCAGATAAACTTGCTCTTGTTTTTAGCATTATAGTGGTGCTAAAACAGGCAGCACTTGCACTAAATTCTATTTTGTAAGGAAGGAAACCTCGGTAAAGCTGGACACACTGTTGCTGTTAGTTACCAGAAGGAAAAGCACCTTCTTTTGACTTGCTCACAAATAATCACCGACTAAATTTGAAAATCTGAATTGTTTCCAGATTTTTGTAAGGAGACAACAATTGCTTAGCAACCAGAACATTTCCTTTATGCAATAAGAATTAAACACATTACTCACATCAAGGTCAATTCAGCAAAGAAAAGGAGGACTTGCTACTGGAGTGGAAAACTGGAGACAGCTGTGAGGGGGAAGAAGTGTGGCGAGTTAAAGAAGTGCGTGTACCAGTGGAGGCTGAAGACCAGGGTAAAGAAGCAAACCCAGCCAGAGTAAAGAAGAGGTGTGTAAGGACACTGACAGATATGCAGGGGTTATGGTGGGGCTTTGTCAGAGAACCAGAGTGTGAATTCCACAGAAGCAGCACTGGAGACAGGAAGAGCTGCAGTGAAAAGCAGTAACTGGAGCACAGGCTGGGGACAGCCCTGAGACAACCAAGCACAGGATGAGGCCAGCAGGCAGCAGAGGGATGTGTATGGGTGAGAATGGACCTGCCAGAAAGCAGATCGGTCACAGCAGCCAGTTCAGCATTGTTGATGGGAGATGACACAGGCAGGAGGTGATACTGGTGAGTCTGAAATGAAAAATCAAGAGAAGACAAGAAAACACAGCCATAAAAAGAGAGGAAACTGTAGTCAAACAAAGTGTGTTTCTTTGGAAGTGAATGTTTACAGCCAGCCCATGGAAAATGAGCTGAACCAAGGCCAGCACAAAGAAAATGTAAATTTGGCATAAATAGTGCCTGGATGTTAACGTGCAGCTAATTTTCCAGTTAGGTATAATCACACTTGGTGAATAGAGGTGGATGACATACAAGTGCTTTGGCCTGAACAAGTCCCTCTCAGGTGGATCTATTGTTAATGGGGATTTCTTTCACATGTTTTGTTTTGCTGTATGCAAACTGCTCTGAGCAAGTTCACATTTTGTGCATAAACAGGAGAAAAAGCAGGTGGAATTGAGCTCTGTGACAGACTCCAGGGAGATCACTTGTCCTTTGTGTTAAGGAGTGTATTAGCCACAGATAACTGGTAGGTAAATCAAATGGGCAGTACCAGTGTCTTTTCCTTTAGTCTGACCAAACTTTGGCCTTTGAATTCAGCTGGTGAGCTCTGACTAACTCCCTTTGTCCCCTCTGTGGTTGGAACAGAAGAAAGCAGAGCAGTTTCTCCAAAGGCTCATTGCAACTGGCTGTGTCACCACCCCTTGTCAACTCTCGTAACCCTCATGTCCAGTTAGGACGGGAACTTCTACTTTTTTTGCCTTCCTTGCTGCAGCTTCCCACTGAAAGGAGATTTCAGAAGCAGAATTGTCATCTGAGTACCTGAGACCCATGGATTTCTTCCTATGCCAGGATGTTGGTCAAGCAGCTCCCACAAGGGACAGAGGAAATATCCCCTTTTGCACTGTGGGGCCTTCAAAGGTAGACATGGGATGGATTGCACTGGAGATCACAAACCCCCTGCAGTTTCCACATCTTCAGCCCTCAGTTCTGGTTTTACCCTTCTATCATGAGCAAAATGTGCCTTTTTTTGTTCCTTCCTCCGTTTTTTTTAATCTCAAAATTTGACACAAGTCTCTCCTTATTCCTTCTTACCACGTCCTTTGTTTACTCCATTTGCTGTTTCCTTCACTGAACCTGTCTTGTTTTCCCAGGGTTTCCACTTCCGCTGCTCTTCTTGTGTTGCAGGTTGTGAAGAGATGGCACATAGTACATTTTGGCACATTTTGGGCTTCACTCCCTCCATGAGGCTGTTTTGGGCTCTGCCTCACACACAGGCTGGCACTGGCAGCACTGCAGCAGCAGCAGAGCATCTTTGCAGCTCAGTGCTCAATCCCAGACCCATGGCCTGCCTTTGCCAAGGGCTGAGCTGAGAAACTGACAGCCCACTTCAGAGCTGGAACCAGCAGTGAGACCATTTGTCAGACGTCTGGCTGGGCTGCATATGCTGTTTGAGTGGTCCTTTACCCTTCTAGATCGTGGCTTTATCCTTTATGTTACGTTTTATCTTGTGGAAAAAATTACTTTTTCACTCTTAGATATTTTTCTCGTTATCCTGTAATGAAAAAGCATTCTCCCAAGAAGGCCATTGGGCAGTTCGTCAGGGCTGGTTGGCTAAGGAGAGTCTTTAATGGAGCAGTGCCTCCACCTGAGTACACCTCTGGCAAGGAACATCAAGCACGTTGCTTTATTTTGCCTCTGTGAATCTGCTTTGAGAGTGCTGTGAGCAACCACACATTGTCCCTGCAAAGTGGTGTTTGGCTGCAGGGAGGCTCTGCTGGGAAGAGCAGATCAGGAAGCCTCACTGGGTAGAGGGAACTGATGGATTTCAAGAGAGCACTGCTCCCCCTGCAGCCTCTGTACCTGCCTGGCAAAAGCTCAGCTTTGTCAGTGGTGCCTGTGGTGCAGAACTGCTCCCAGGTTTGCAGAGGTATCTATCCCTGGATCATTCCCAACCACCTTCAGACCTTCTCACTCCCAAGGCTCATGCTGGGGCTTGTGCTGCTTTATTCATATGACTGATGGCACAAAGTTAATGCAGAAAGAGTTAATGGGAGTTTGGAGCAGAAACCAAGGTCTTCTGTACTGCAAACTCTGTAACAAAGACTGCATCTTCTTCCATTGCTTTCTCTGCTTGAGGGAGAAAGCATCTTTACGTGTTTTTTTCTTGCATTTTTAAAATTTAAGATAGGCAGTGAAGAAATTGGACATCTATCTCCCTCCCTCCCCTCCTTCGCCTCCTCCTTCCTGCCTTCCTGCCTTCCTGCCTTCCTGCCGGCCTTCCTTCTCAGACTGATACAACAGTTGTTTTACAGGGCACTCCAAGGGGATTAATAGTCATGGCCATAGCAGTGGTGTGGAGGGCTGCAGAAAGAGCCACTCTTCCAGGGGACTTCCCTCTGCCAGGGAGGGAACAGTCCTCCCTGTTCACAGAAAACAGAAAGCAGATGAGACACTTGAGGCAAAGCAGATTTCCACAGCCTCTCTCTGCAGTGGTGACACCACACTGTGCCGGTGCTGCCCGAGCTCCAGGTGGCTCTGGGGACCTGCTGGGCGCCTCTGCAGCAAAGTTTCATTCACCTTCCTGGTGCCTCTGCCTGATCCCTCGCTCCAGAGATCACTGGGCAGATTGTGAACGCTCTGTCTTTGCAAGGAGAAAACATTCTGCAACCTCCTGGACTTGTTATGGGAATAGCATACTCATGTTAATGATAGCAAAGCCACTTGTGAAGCATTTAATGAAAACCTTCTCTGAATGTTCTGCCTTCCCAGTCAACACTGAATTACACATCTTTGCTGGTATTAAGAAAAATCTGGTATTTCAATATTTCAACTTGACATTAGAGGATGATACCCGAACTAAAATGTGTGGCCAACTTCTCATATAATTTATTCAATAAATTTTACAACATTTTCAGTTACATTAACTGAATAATTGCTTTCATTTGCCAGTTTCATTTGCAAAGAATAAGCCACTGCTAGGGAAAGGGAGGTTTGACAGTCAGGCTTTGAAAGCAGATGAGTACTTCAAATCATACTAATTTTAGAAAGATGTTGGATTTCTTTTGTAAGAGGACTGCAGCAATAGCCTGTGTGCTTCATTTGGCTTAACTGTGCTTCAGACAAGAGCACCTGACCCCATACTCCCTCATGTGCTAGGAAAAGAATGGCATGTGTGAGTGACTTCCTTAGAACAGATGACATTATTGTCTCTATCTGTTGGCTTGGTTGAAAGGAAAATATTTGCTTGCAAGAAGACTGATGGATTTTTTTTAAATTTCGAAATCTGACCCCAGTAATTGCTGCAGAACAAGGCACCTGTGGAACAGCTGCTGGCACTGAGGGTGATCGAGGCCCCATCAGTGAGCAGATCTTGTGGAGAAAACATATGTGTGCCTTTATTTGAAGTTTCCTTTTCCTTGTTCCCATTCCTTTGCTCATTCCAGAGTGTTCTCCTTAAACTGTCTTAAACCAAGACACCATCTGTTCGTCACCTTTTGGAAAGTGGGGACAGGAGCATGGACCGCGTGTCTGTTCTTTTGATAAATGCTTAAAGTCCTTTCACAATGCAGAGAATCTGAGAGTGACACAAGTGTTTTAAGGCTCTCCGTTTTGCTGGTTTTAAGAGAGGTTTTGAGTGTTATTTCGAATTTGTTTGCCTTCCAGGTGTACAGGAGAAAAGTGGCAAAAGAGGAGCAACAGAAAAGAGAGCAGAGCCACAGAAAGGCCAGGGTGCACTCAGGCAGCCTCTGCTACCTCAGCAGAATGAGCAACAGGAAAAAAATAAGCAGATTCATTACATTCAATGGCATAAAAAATATTCAATTGCATTTCAAAGTAGCCTATACACATAGTGATTTTTTATAAAATTGCTGGGTATTGACATGTTGGTTGGACAAGGGAGATAAGCCAAAAATACATGCTATAGCAAATTAACCAGTGCAGCATAATAAATGTCAGTGCCTTATCAGTGTACACTATTTGTGCTACACAGCTCAAAAAGTGAGGTGGTGGTGCTGATTCTGAATGCAGAAAAGCTTCTGGAGTCAACAGAGTTTCAGTCCAGAAAAGGTGCAAGGTGCTGAGAAAGAGCCACAGCTCTTGTGATTAGTATTTTGCTGGAGATGATAAATTGCCAAAAGAGCAACCTTTTCTAAATGAAAATTAAATATGGGGATATTTCAACTGTCCTTTGCCCCCCATAGCCATAAAGATCAGAATTTCTGAGCTGTTGGAGACTCCCACTGAACTTTCTGTGGGTGTTCCCTTGAGGGCTACAGCACAGTTTCTGTAGTTGTTAAACATTTGCTGCACATCATGTCCACCACAAACAATTGGCTTCGCAACACCAATAAATCCATCTGCATACATTACAGGAAGCCTATTCTGTATAACAGACTTTTCTCCTGTATGAGAATTAAAATCTACATCTAATTTCAATAATTATAGAAACTGATATTAATAGTTAAATAACCCAATGCTTAATTATCTGCTAAGCAATGAACTGCAACTAGTCCATTACCCTCAACACCAGGAAACGTAACTGAACACATGGCTTAGCAGTAGTTTTTCCTTGTGCAGCTGACAGCACAACAGCTTTTTTTCAATGAAAGGAAATAAAAATTTTTGGAAATTCAACTCCTCAGAGACACACAGTATTTACATATTTTATAGAAGTCTCTTCTCCCTACACAGCTCAGGAAAATTAACTAACACCTTCTCAGAGTTCTTAGTTTTCCTTTTGGTGCTCATTTTGTTTTCTTTTCTTTCAAAATAAGAGACTTTATGTCAAAAGGAATAGCATGACAAATATTTCATTTAAAAAATAGGAAAAAAAATTCCTCTATGTGACCATTTCCTCTTTTTTTGGGTCCACATTTTATCAATAAGTGGTACTAATTTGATTCTCAACATTTAAAATATTGAATTTTTAGTACGACAAGTGTCTTGTTTAAGTTATATTGCTGTATTTTGGTATAAATTATGGCACTGAAGACTCAAGGACAGACACGCCATGGACTAGCTCGAGTAAGACTGCTGTTAGGACAGAGTTACATCATTCTGGCTGGTAAATGTTGAAATCAGCAAAAGGAACAATTATTTAGAAATCAAAAAAGAAAGAAAGAAAATATTAAAGTATTACAAGTATAACAAGTGTTACTTATAACAAATAACATCTATTTGTTATCAAATGACACTGGTGCGAATTGAGCTTTGTATTTTTTCCAATAATCAATGCAAAATGAGTAATTAACATTTTTCCATAGTCTACTAATGACATTTTTATGAACCTTGATTTTTTTGAGCCCACAAGGTGTGATTCTTTAGGTTGTTCTGTGCAGGGCTGAGTTAGACTTTCCTCATAGATCCCTTCCAGCTCATGAGTATTCTATGATTTTATGATTCCATGCTTTAACAATTTGACTGTATGGTGTAAAAAAATGCAAAAATGTGAAGGAAAATCTGTATTTTAACCTCAGTAAACAGATCTGAAGAGGCTCCAGCTCAGTATGAACTGACCAAGGCTTTGAATGTGCTGCTAAGTCTGACATGAGAACACACAAATTTCTTCCTTTTGCACAGCATGCAGACAAACCCTGCTAACAGCCATCCCACAAAGGTCTTTGGCAGCCTCAGGGTTGCTAGCTTGGTTAGGGTTATGTTTGGGACCTTCTCTTTCCCCTTCTTTCCCATGAAATTGTTGAGATCCTACTAGAGACAAATTCTACCTCCTGAGAAGTCCTGGGTATACAGGGATGGAAAGCCAAGCTTCTCCAGGAGGGTGGAAAACATTAGAAGAAACATAAAATCTTATAAAATTGCTAATCATGTTTTCAAACAGAGGCAAAAGTTAAAAATTTTCAGCCATGAAGTGTGAAAATTTACCCTGAGCTACTGCCTGGAACATGAGGCATCAGGTGGCTGGTGATTGAAGCAGTGATGGAGTTACTCCACGAGCATTCTTAAGCACAAAAACACTGATGGAAAAGATTGAAAGAATTCAGAATTTATTGTTCAGAATCTGGAAGTCAATTAAAGTTTAATTTGCTGCCTTTAATCAGCACAGAGAAACCAAATTCTTTACCACGTGACCCAAGTGCTGTGTCATGTGGTATACCCCCACTGACTTCTTAAATTCACAATTCCTTCACTGCACCTGATGGGCTTGCCATGGGCACCTGCATTCCTTTGGGGATGGCTCTGCTCCAGGATAGCATCCTGCAGAAGATGCAAGTGGATTTTGTGCTTCTTTGTGACATGCAGGTGGACAATAAAGCCTGAGCTAGCCCTCTCTGCCCATGTCCAGCTGTGTAACAGGGCAGGGGAAATCTGGGAGCAGCCCTAGACCTGCTCCTCGTCCTCTCTCGGCACGCTGCAGCTGGGACACGAATGTGTCCTGATGCCCCCATGGACAAGATTTGGGACACGTTGAAGCCATTTTAGGGGTGAATTAGGCTGGTTCAGGGAAGGCAAAAGGGCAATTGGGGGGGGCTGTATGGGGTGTCTTTGTGTGCCCCCCTCATCCCAAATCTCCCCCCTCTATTGGTACTCCCTGCCCCGCCCCTACTGGTCCCTCCCATGCCCCCCAAAATTCCCGGTGGAGGGGGAGNCCCTCCCATGCCCCCCAAAATTCCCGGTGGAGGGGGAGGTACCCTTGTGGTTTGACACTGGCCCAACATCACGCACCCATGAGGGTCACTCGCTCATACTCCCCTGCCACAACCGGGCAAAGGAGGAAAAAGGGAAAAAAAGTTAACGAAGGCTTCACAAGTAAGAAAAGGACTGGAAGAAACACTTAAAGAGCAAAACAGGCTGTACTTTAGTTACAAAGTAAAATTTACTACTAACAGAATCAGAGGAGGATAATGAGAAGTAAAATAAGCTCTTAAAACACCTTTTCCCCCCAGCCCTTCTCTCCTTCCCACCAACAGCACAGGCAGACGGGGCAGGGGGTTTGGTCAGTTCATCCCCAAGATTTTCTTCCATTGCTCTGGGAGAGGAGTCCTTCCCCCATGGGGCCGCGCGGTCCTGCTGGTGTGGGGCCACTCCTGGAGCAGCGGCCGGAGCAGCCCCACTGCAGCATGAGCTGTCCTGGGCCCACAGAGCTCCGGGACTGCTGCAGCCTGGGGCTCTGTGCCACAGGGAGCCCTGCAGAGACAGGCTGCTCCAGCCTGGAAGCAGGGGCCCTCTCTCTCCTCTGGGTCCTCCACTGGATCACAGCCTCCTCCAGCCATCCACCAGCTCTGGTATGGGCACCTCCTTCACGGGTTGATCTCTGATCCCCCGTGGATCCATGGGCTGCAGTGGGACAACCTGCTTCACCATGGTCTGTTGTATTGCACTAAATAGTTAGTTCATTTTGTTGTTATTGCACTGGGTGGTTTGTCATATTCACACACAAAGGTAGTTCAATTATATTTGGCACATGGTATGTCCTGCACCTCCTCTAGGTTCTAGTTAATATCCTCTGGTCCGTCCCTCACC
>WAAG01028439.1:0-14740 GCA_013390105.1 Tichodroma muraria | reverse complement strand
TGCTGAAAGTCCATTGCACACACCAGTAGCAGTGAACACAGTGATGCCAAGGGTTGTGCTCACTGGTTTGTAGCTCCAGTGAATAGGTTGTTGCAGTTCTAATTTTATGTGCTTTTCAAAGGCAGTCACAAAATGAATATCAAAGCACACAAGTAATCCACATTGGGAAATCTGTCAGAAATTGTTGGGAAAATAAAGTGAATCAATAGTATGTCAAGGGACTCAAATGGAAAAAAATACTGAATATTCATTTTCTTGGTTTCAGAGGAGCAGGGATTTAGAAGAAGTGGAGCAGTTGGAGGATTTTCAACTTTCTTGAAAACATTCAAATAATTTTTGTGGTGTGCTCTGAATTCAAAATGTAATTAGAGCCTCTAAAATTACACTTTGCATCTTTGTGTTGTATACTGATGTGTATTCATCATCCTTAGGACAAGAAGTCCGAATGGTACAACAACTTTTAAATATATTGTTGCAAGAAAAAAACTATAATAACAAGTATTCACACTTTCTCCTCTCTATGCAGAAATACACAGAAAGAAGCCACACATTTGAAAGTACTGCTACAAATGTTGCTAAGTAGAAGAAAATATTAAAAAAACCCCTGTGTTGATTTCAGTGCTTTAATGAGATTGACAGCATATCAAATATATTTTTTTAATGTGGTTTGCATTCCATGAAATCTGATATGCTCCCACAAGCAACTCTTAATGGAGGAGTATGTCTGAGCAGTTTGTTACTTAGGCTGCAAACTTCCTTCATCCATGTCCCAAACAGCTGTAAATATGGTTTTACACAGACCTGATTATCCAGTTTCGATATTGGAATAAACAGAAGCACACTTCTATTTTCTTTTTAATCACGGTGTTTTGTACGAAAAAGATAAGATCCCTTCATCTTACACATAATACAAGAGAAGAAATTTTGAAATGGGTCCCACAGAATGAACTGGGGCAGGAAGAGTGGTCAGTGCAATGCCAGAGCAATTTTCCTACTGCTTATTTATTTTTGCATTTGTACAAATACTCATAAAGGAAAGATTAATCCACTATGACCCAATTGCCAGCCAGCACATTTTTCAAGATCATTCAACTCAGAAAATTGAAAGTCTGAGCCATTCATGACAACATTAATCACATATCACCTGGGAAAGCTTTGCAACTGCAGGAGCAAACACTGATGTGCCAATTTAATTTGCCCTCTTATTGTGAGATCATCTTAGATTTCCTGAAGATAATAAAAGGAGGAAAACCCACGAAACTATCAGACTTGTGAAGAAACCAGTAGAACTGGTAAAACAATGATGCTTGAACTATCTGAACTCAACAACCTTTATATGAGCTTTACAAGAGACCATATGAACACCAGAATGTATTAAAGCAAATAAAATTGTAAAACAAAATAATTTCTTAATTACAGGTCCATTTGATGCAGACAAGCAAAAAGAATACTCCTGTAAAACTGTCAAATTAACATCTATGGAAACTGTAGTCTAATGTTTCACAATTCTCCCAGCACTCACATACCCCATTAAACAGAAACAGTCTTTGTGACCAGCTTCTAAACAATCTTGATTCTGCATTAGCAATGTAAAGCTCATAATAAATAAAAAATTAAACTGATTTTGTTGGTTTTGTTTTTTCTCTTGGCAGTGAGGGTTGTTTTTGTGCAGCTTCATCTTAGTAGAAAAGATACAACTTCAAGACGTATAGAGTCATAGATGCATAATGTAATAAGTGAAACTGTACTAATCTAATCTTGCCTCCTATTTCACTAGACTTACTATGAAGACATGCAATGCCTGAAAACAAAACTTTTCTCTTTGACAAAAAAATAATTCCAAGAGACACATATCACTAAAAATCAAAGGAACTTTGAAAAGTATATGAAATATAACATTTAGAGTGATTTACTGGAAGCAAACCTCAAGTAGGAACTACTCAATTCTTAATAACACTACCAAGGTATACTCATGGCCAAAACAAGGCATTCAAGATCCACAAAGTAGTTTTAAGAAATAGAGTTGGTCATGTTAAATACCTTATGCATTAAATGTTACTTGACAATATAATTAAAACTATATCTAGACTATATTAAGCACTAAAGCTGTTTCAAAATTCTGGCTAAAACAAGGAAGTTACAACAGTCCTAACATTGCCTCTTTTCACTTGAAACATCATTCAAACTCAGGGCTGACTTGGTGCCAATAATCCTGGTGCATAATATGTATTTGTTAATATAGCAAATAATAACAGCTCTACCTCTCAGAAGCTTCCTATTCATGAAAATAGAAATTTCTACTCCTGAAAATAATTCTTAAGAAGAACAAGCAAACAGAAGTACAGTTCATCTTGATTCTGCTTCCCAATATCTAATGCTAAAAATGAAGCTCTACAAAGTTTGGCCTCTTAGATCCACGTGCAGTCCTTGCTTCCTCCTAGAAATTATGGCCACTGCTTTGTCCACAAGCCCAGTGTGACACTAAGTGCACCAGCAGCTGGCAAGAAGTGAAGCACTTCCTGCAGGTTCAGCCAGATGAGCAGCAGTGCCACAGTAACACACAACAGGTCTGCCAACTGCAGAAACCTGGCAGACCTCCCAGATGGCATCTCACTGCATGAGTTATAACTGATGGAAACATTTAGCAAAAAACACTTACAAACAAAATCATCATGTTTCATGCGGATCCACCTTAATTCCAAAACCAGAAAGTAAATTGGCGTGTACATGTGATTAATTCCAGCAAAAACTGCTGAATTTGAAGTACTTACCATCCAAACAAATATAAACACAGTTCTAACAAGTCACAATGACTACTTCAGTGAAACGGATCACAATGTGAAAATTGTTATTAGGTTAAACATGAAATCTATCTCCTCCAAAATGCAACGTTCAGGTAACTTCATGTGAACTTATGAACTAAAAGAGCATCCATTTGTAACAAAGCCACATATTCATTACCATTCAAGCAAAAGCAAGTAACACATCCATAATGAAACCTTGGTACCTTTAAACAGCTATCATTTGAATTTTGTCCCTGGAGGTGACCAGAGAGCTGAAGGGTCTCTCCTGTGAAGACAGGCTGAGTTGAGACTGCAGGAAAGAAAGTTCCAGGGAAACCTTAGAGCTCCTCCCAGAACCCAGAGGGAACTTACAAGACAGCGACATTTTACAAGGGCATATAGGGATGAGATACGAGGGCTAATGGCTTCAAACTGAAAAAAAAGTTCAATGTAGATGAGTTATAAGGAAAAAATTCTTCACACTGAGGGTGGTAAGGCACTGGCACAAGTTGCCCAGACAAGTCGTGGCTGCTTTATCTCAAAAAGTGTTCATGGCAAGGATGGATAGGGTTTTGAGCAACCTGGTGCAGTGGAAGGTGGCCCTGCCCATGGCAAGGGTGTGGAACTAAGTGTTCTTCAAGGTCCATTCCAACCCAAACCATACTATAATTCTACAAGTTTAATTTTAAAGAAAGAATGTTTCTAAAAGAACCAAAAAGCATTCTCTCAAAAAGGAAAAAAATACTCACTTGAGAAACTACAGGAACACTAGAAAAGAGGCATATTTAGTATTGTCTTCCCAAATCTCCTATAAACAAATAAATCTAATTTTTTTGAGGCTCAGTAAGAAATAGTGAAATAAATGCTACACTAAGGAAGGAACAAGGCAGGGAAACAGCAGCAATCTTTCTCTCCCCAAAACAGATTTGCTCAGCTTTTGTAACACAGCTTTAGAGTTGTTAAACACTAACCTCCACAGCTTCTGTTAAAGGCAATAGAAGCTATAAATACTGAGACTTCCAAGAGACCAGATCCTCATGCACATCATGCTGGTTGACCCTGGAGGGCATTTTGCCTCTAGAGACACAACTGAGGCTAAATTTATCCGCATTTCCATCTTGTATTCAGTTGTAGATAGTAAATCTGGCTGCAGCTCTTTACGTAACAATTCACACTTGCCATCCTGTTCAACTAACAAATGCCACCCTTTCACTGAGGTCACACTCAGCCTTCACCAAAGTCTACAACAAAAAGTAGTGCTTGCATCAATGTTCCACTCATTTTTTTTTCAATGTCATATTTCACACAGGTCTAACAAGGTTGAGGAGATAATTAACAGGAAAAAAAGGCAAAAAAATCACCTTTAAACAACTTTCTGCTGTAACCAAACTATAAGAAACACAACCAATTCTTTCTACAGTTCTTTCCATAATGATAGCTTCAACTGGCATTCAAGTAACCCAGTCTTCATCAAGACAAATCCAAAAAATACAAGCCTTTAGACTATCGATGAATTGTGTGTAAAGCTGGGCTGCACAGTTTATGCCAAACCCTTCTAAAAACAGAAAATGGTGTGGAAGAGTTTGAGGCTGTATAAACAGATCAAGTTTTAATATAGGGTCATCTCCCTTAATGCACGTTTGGCCTGAGGGAGAAGCACCAAGAGCAAGTTCTCAATTTTTATAGTCTCTGAAAGCAATATAATTTGCAAACACATCTTAAGTAGTAGCTACTTCATGCTACTACCACTTCATTAGGAACACTTAAAGATATTTAAAAATTCATATTCACATGCAATATAATTGCCATTTAAGTCAGGAATTTACTTTTAATAAACACATTCTTGAGCTGGTAACAGTAAAAGCATCATTCAAACATCATTTCCTGTACTAAATTTTTAGCCATATTAACAGACTTAGAAAAGCATCAACCACAAACATGTTGGTGATGGAAATTTCCTAACGCAAGCAGTCTTTATAGATTTCTGCTATTTCAGTGCAGGTCTCCAAGGACTATTTGAATCCATATTAATTTCCTTTCTGGCAGTTATGCGGCCATGTATGAACTGCACTATTTCACTTTTAATCTGTCAGTAATTTAGTAATGTGTAAACTAATTATGCACAGATATTAATGTAATCAGTTTGGGGAGCTATAAAATCAATGCATTTTTACAGACTGTGTTAAAGAGAATTGCATTATTATAGTCATAGGCCTGCTCCTGATAGTGTCACGGAATTAAAATAATTGAGATCCATGCATCAATGCACATTCCCACAACCCACCCAAAAATACTATAGCATAACCTTATGTAAAGGACAGGTCAAGTTTTTTTGGCAACATGAAAATTTAATTTGCCTGAAAATAATATGTGGCTTCCTATTAAGGAATACACATTTGATGACATCTCAGGTTTCCTACAGTGAACTAGAAATGAACCAGCCAGCAACATTTCATCCATAATTCAACCCAAATACTCGGCTTTGTTCCAGTGGAAAACATACAGGAAAGACTGTAACTACAACTCAGCACTGGGGCACATAAGTTAATCAAGAATCACATTTGCAGCATCATGTAACAAGTCATTAAAATTATCAAGCACCACTGTGTATTCAGGCATACAAGAACACTATCAACATACAGAAGCTAAGGTGTGCTGCCACAGACCTCACCCTGCTCTCACATACCCAGCTGCAGCTCATAACACAGATCACTATGCCCCTTCCCCATCTCCACCTCCCTCATGATCAAAGGCCTCTTCACTTTTCCATGCTTGACTACATGTTATTTCCTCTGGTTTCTGTTATTCAGGTCATCCAAGACACACATTTCACTCGTGAAATATAATAATGCCTTTCACCAACTGTACTTACCATCACACACACATGCATCAGGCCAAGCAGGACAACAGGAAGGCAGTTTTGAAGTTACCTCAACAGTTAATCCTCCATGTATTTTCTCAGATAATGATTTCCAAGGCAAAAGGAACTAAATTATCTTAGGGAAGCACATTAGTTCTCTCAGATTTATTTGAAAACATCAATGAATTCAAAGCTCTGCCACACTCAGAGCACCACTCACCATAACTACAGCAGTTGCCTATTCACTTACAGACATACAATTAAATTATGTGTCAAAGTGTCACAATGTAATTAATCCATCCAGATTTGATCTGCTGCCAAAAAGCCTAGCCTTTTCCCCTCTCCCTGCCTGCCCCTACCTGGCTTTTGCCTGCACACCCCTGCAGCTCCTCCTGCCTCTTGCAGCTTCCAGGCAGCTCTGGGCTAGGGCAGCAGGGTACACACACTGCACGCCATTGGACTAATAACAGTATGCAGGGATCCACTCATAAGCAAGCTATGCAGTACATACAGCTTGCTTACAAGTAAATTAGGACTTGCTGCTGGTAAAATTAGCATTTTACACATGCACAAGATATTGAGACCTCAAAGTTGTCATGTTACTCAAGTATTAATCACAGAATAAGTAGGTTGGAAGAGACCTCCACGATCATCAAATCCAACCCATACCCTAACACCTCAATTAGACCATGGCACCAAGTGCCACATCCAGGGATGGTGACTCCACCCCCTCCCCAGTCAAAGCATTCCAGTACTTGATTACTCTTTCCATGAAAAACCTCTTCCTAATATCCAGCCTATATTTATTTCCCTTGGTGCAACTTGAGACTGTGTCCTCTGGTTCTGTCAGCTGCTACCTTGTGAAATTTATAGTTATAAATTCATTTATTCATGTACATTAAGAGTACCTTTTAATGAAACTGCAATTTAGAACTGCAAAGCATCTGTTTTTGTACCCTGTTTTGGAAAGGGAGCTTGGTAGAATTAACTTGAACTTCTATAACTGGACTGGCAGTACAAAAGCACTAGTAACTGGCTTCTGAAAACCTGTCAGCACAGACTCCAAAAGCCCATTTACATGGTCACCCTGCCGTTTCTTTTCTCTTTTAAAAACACAGACATTTTTTGGTAGGGGCATAAACACCCGGGCACACCGTGCACAAAATTTATGTGTCAAACAAAATGCATACAAGAAAACCAGCAACAAGCCAGCTATTTTCACCTGTCCTCGTCAAACTTCAACATGTGCTGTTTCCCATGGAGCTCCCACACTGAATTCACACCCACTCCAGGGGACGGGCTCCAGGCCCTGTTCCACAGCGCCCCTACGGACAGGCTGCCCGAGAGGGGCAAAGCACAAGCACAAAGCATCCCCATCCAAGGGCTCCCCCAGCCTCCAGCTGGGCTCTCCAGCCCACTGGCTCGGCTGCCCTGCTGGAAGCACCGAGCCCAGCCCAGGTGGTTCATGGTCACCCCCAGAACACAGAGGGGGCACCTCGCCACCACAGCACTGCCCCAGCCTTAGCAATGCCAGCAGAGAGCCCCACACGCATCCCCAGGACACTCAGCCTGGTTCTGTTTGTCTGTAATTCACTGTGTGCCCCGTGGAAAGACAAAAATGTTTGAGGCCTGTGAGGGAAGTCCATGAAAAAGAGTATTGGGTCATTTGGGGTCAGTGCCATCAGCATGCGGGGACAGTGATGACTGGGCAGTGCCAGCATCACAGGACACCCCACAGCAGGACTGAGAGACAGGGAGCAGCTTTCCATACTAGCAGGGCACGGAAGGACAAGGACAAGGCATCTGTGGCTCACAGGGGGTCCCCACTGAAACCACTACCACCCCGAAGGGCACTGATGCTGCTGGGTGGAAAAGGAGAGATTCTACAAAGCCCTGGTGGGCAGAGAGGAGATTTGCTTTCAACCTCTTTAATCTTTATGTATTATTAAAGAGTTACATGTTCAAGTCTAGTTTTCTTGGATGCTAATACATCCAAGAAAAAAAAAATATATATATATATATACACACACACTTTAGCTCCAGATATAAGCCAGGATGTATATACATCCTGACTTTATAACTGGAACACTTGTGTGCTCATCCTGAAGGAAATGGAGAGCAGTGCAGACTGTAGCCTCCCAGCACTCTGTTATACCAACTATTGGCACACATGGGAACAGTTGTAATAGTAAATAATAAAACTTGTGGGGATATAGACAATAAATACTCACTTAGGAATCAGTCTAGGTGAAACCTAAACCATAAAAATGTGTCATACTCATAGTACCTACTGCATATAGATTCAATTAATATCCAATTATGTTTCCTTTGCAGTAGACTTCTTGTTAGAAGTAGAAATGAGCCAAGACATAGACACTTAACAATGTGAAAAGGGTCCCAGCTTATTCTTCTCTATAGCTTAGCTACCCTGACTCTGATCACAGCAAGCTCCTGCTGCAGGGTCCAACTGCAGACCCTGACTGCTGGTTATCTCCTGCTGGACTATGACTGCAAATACTGGTTTACAGACTCTCACCACAGGCCTCAGGTAGCTTTATTGTGACTGCAGGCCCCAACAGCAGGCTCCAACTCCATCAGACCCAGACTGACCTCACAGCTGGTCTTCTACAGAAGCAACTCTCCTTGTTTCATTACTCTCTGTGGCTCTCTGGACCTTTCCTTCTCCTTCAAGTCTCTCTTCCTCATGCTCTTCTTCCTCAACAAAAGACTTCTCATGACCAGCCAACCCACCCCTTTTATCACACCTATCTTTATTGGTCACAGCTGTGACCCATTAAGAGCAAGGCTGTTCCTCTTCTTTGGTAATTAGCACAACTGTGACTTATCAGGGGTGAGGTCACCTGTAATCCCAGTTTCCACAACACACGGTTTCAAAATTAAAAAGAAAAAGCCCTACAAAGCAGCTATCCCTCACTGAAATAATTCTTTCAGCTCTTAGCTAAATTTCAGTAACACTCAATTTTGTAGCAGACAGAAAAGTGGTTCTAGCTGATAAAGTGGTTCAGGTGAGCTCCCTTAATCCACTACAATGTACATTTTATTCTTTGTAGAATTGGTTTATCTAAAGATACTGTTCTATACTGCTGAAGCCAAAAATACTTCCAAAAATTAAATGAAAACAGAAGGGTCTGGCAAAGTCTCGTGTTGGCAAACTTTATTTGCAAAAGGCTCAGTGGAATGTTAACAAAGATAGAAACTATCACGGCATGCAGAAACATGCAAGCTGAGAAGAAAAAGGTTTCTAGCTCAGCCTAACATTTGTACCTGCCTTCATGCCAGGTTACACATCAATAAATGGATAAAAGCAAATATTTTAAGTTAGTATTAAAAGGATCAGCTTCAACTCCCTGCCTACTCTCTGAATTTAGATCATTGTGTCAAAGTTCTACACTGTCAAACCTTGTTACCCAGTGCCTTTTATTTACATAGACGGGAAATCTTTAACAAACTAGGACACACACTTTAAAATTATTTCTCAAAATTATTCTGACAAATAAATTCTCCTTCCTGCACCAGGTACTAGCTCTTAAAATATGCTGAGTGGTCGGAACTACTGTAGTTTAAGCATACTTTTGTTTATAGTGCTTGCAGAGCAAAGCTTGTACAGACAAGCTAATTAGGCTGGGATTTTGTCCCTTTATTTTTATAATTCCAGTTTTAGGAGCAGAGCATTTGATTTATTACATGAAGGTATTTTTATAGCCTCAAGTACTACTGCTCTTTAGGACATAGGGAACATCACAGCCCATTTAATTTACACAGGAGATGTTAGTAGTATTTAATGGCATGTAAACATTTTATAAGGTAAGCTCAAATAACAGGAGATTTTTTTTTTAATATACTTCAGCAAAAAGGTTCACAAATAGATTTTCATTCTACTTTATTGGACCAATCTCTGTTATTGCATCAGAAGTGAATCGAGTTTTAAAAGGTGTTAAGAGTTTTCAATATATTTTGTGACACTGAACAGAATCACGAAGTATACATAAAACAACCAATGTGTGAATTAATTCCAGAACTAGTGTAACTGCACACCCTCAAATCATATATAATTGTCTGTGACTTCAAGCAATAACTGCAATGGACTATAGATAATATTTTGATAATATTTCTTTTCAAACATCACAATTTTACACAATTCTAGATAGAAGTATTTCAAAGATACTCTATCATCGTTATTACTACTCCTTCTTCATAATAGGCTTTTTAAGGAGGGACAATATCTCTTTTTAGGCCAGTTGATAAAATTAAATACTACAGTAGTTTAAAACAAAAGTACCAAAAAAAGAGTTCCTTCTTACTAGAAACATTTCCACACATATTTTTTCACCATGGTTACTTCAATAACACTGTTAGTCATTAGTTTCATCTAAATAAAATCACATGCCAGCATTTTATAAATATTAAGATATTCTTTTTCTTCAATATTTGTATCATAAAAAGAGAATATAAAGATCAGAACCATTGTCTGTTTTTAAAGGGAAGTTTTGGTTGTTTTTTTGGTTTTTTTTACAGTTTTACAGGGAAAAGGATGAAGTAGATTATGGTAGGAATCACTAAAACAAAATCTAGGCAACCTGGATATGACTTTATTGTCAAAATATTTTCATTTTGGGGGAGAAAGTAAGACAGTAGCAAATAACATACATTTACTGGTGTGACTGTTTTTTCTTGTCTTCTATCTACTGTATGGGTAAATAAGAGGAAAACTGCAGCCTATTTTCTGGTGTTTGTTATGAAAAGCATAGAAAATCTGTAATTCCTTTATATAGCAGAACATAACTTGAATAACTATAGAAAGAGGAATTCTGCCCCAGATAATATATCTTCTGCTTTACAAGAAAAAGTAAAGTCTGCCCCTTTACTTTTTCTTGTAAAGCAGAAGATATATTATTTCTTGGAAGACTAAGAAAAAGGCCTGAAAGTTCTGATTCTTTCATAAATGTCATGGTCTCCCCAATGAGAATGGTGTGTTTTCAGTAGTTGTTCTGTTGTCCTGTAACATGATGAAATGTACTGACTTTGGGAGAACATTCAATAAAGAAAAATATTATTATCTTACCCTGACACAAGGCAAAATGAAATAATTGCATCAATACTAGTTCGGATTAAACAACATGCCTAAAAACCTACTTAAGTGAAAGTGCTGTAAATACAAGTGTTGAAAATTAACTTTATGAGGCGCTTAACTGCACTGGATTGTAATGAATTATCTTGTTCTAGTGATGCTTTGACATATTTCAAATGAGAACCATAAGGAGTTAACTTACAGTTTTTAGTGACTTTCAATATGTTCAGTGACAATATAAGATCCCATTCATTTCCCAAGACATAGCCACTTTCAATAACATTTCTTCATAAAATATATGAGCGTTTCTCCACCTAAAAATGTTTCTATTAGGAAAAAATAGTGGTACAACTTCCATACACATCAGTTATCTCATTTGCCAAGTGATTCATTATAAAAATCACACTGATATGTATCTGCTCTGCTCTTGGACTCTTCTCAGCAATTAATATGTAGTGTCCTCATTTTATGTTTCTTCCACCTGTAAGATTTGTATGCCAAGGATAAAAGGACTATCAAAGCAGAACCTTTCTAGCTGTTCTGTTTTCACTGAATAATCAATGCCTACATAAGACAATTTAAAGAGAAAATACTGCACAGCTTTAATCTCTACACGTACTGTGTGAACTTTTCTTGATAATTAAGAAATAATTTGGTGTATTCTTTAAAAAAATATGATTTCAAATTTACAATAATATCCTACTCTTGGATTTTACAGTATGGACTATTTTTATGTAGGGATAAGCTGTGCTTTCTTGTTCAGCTTTACAAATTCATAACTAAACAATATCCTCCCATCTGCCATCATGTGTGATCTTACTAAAATACAATTTGTTCTATCATACAAAGCTTCCCTATCGTGCACTCAGAGAATCGTTACAAAGATGGCCTGGAGGTCTACTCGTGGGAGAAGTCCTGTGTTTAAATTTCTTGGTTGCTCTTCGGCGTGGAAGAAGCACCTGTCTGAATGGCCCAACAGGTGCAGCAGCAGAGCCAAGGAGGTGGTGGGAGGCTGGGAGCAGCCGCACCGTGCGCACGAAGCAGCAGAGGGATCAGCCCCCTCCCGGGAGGCCAGTGGAGAGGGGTGAGACTCAGCCCACGCCCTGGCTTGGCAGCTCCTCCTCAGCTCTGCTCGGGCCGGGCTGAGGCAGCCACTGCCACTGCTTAAAGACGAGGAAACACGCTCCGCATTCCTTCACACGAAGGTCTGCTCCAGGGGTATGGCTCCGGAGGCCTCGCTCTGTTATCCCTGCTCACACAGAGTCATTCCTCATTCTGCAAATAATCCCACTGAAATCAAAACTAAGAGGTTTTCAATGAGATTTAAGTGAGACTATTCTCATGTTTAAGTGCTTCATTGGATAAATGCCTTCATTTTCCTTTAGGACCCTATCCAATATCCATTGTAATCAGTGGAAGAGACTTCTATTGTCTTCAGTGAGTTCAACTTTTATTATTGTATGGTCTTTATCCAGATTGTGTCCTCGGTGTGCAAAACTCATTGCCTTTATGTATATATACATACCCAAAATGAGAAGACTTTTACAGTTGAACATAAAGGTGAATTTCTGTTCTGCCAAAATTTTATTGCAAATCTGGAATTCTATCTTACTTATTCCTTTATAAGGTTTTGAAACTATGTGAATCTGGACAACAATCAAAAAAACAAAGACTGCTCATATACTAGTATATAGACTCATATACTACAGTCAAAGACTGTTTATATACTGTAAACAAAATTTTGGATCTCAAACATGATTTTAAGTAATTATACCTTCTAGAGAGATTTGAAATTAAAACTAATTAATTAAAAAATTAATTTTAATTTTTACTGTTTGACATTATTATTCAAGTTCATAATTGTTCTAGAATCATTAAAAGTTGGAAGCTGTCCCAAATTGTTGCTGAAGTAGTTAAGTAACTTTTCTTTGGTTACTTAAGTGTCCCAAACAGAATAATCATTGTTATTCTAAAATGAGGTAACCATACATTTTCTGCTCCAAAACGGTTATTTAAAAGCCTGAACACACACTAATATAAATGTTAGTCACAAAATGTTTACCTCATACATGCCATTTTTCATTCATTAATCTCAAAGAAGAGAAAGCAATCAGGTACTGATATTCTGTTTTTCAAGTGGCAACTTCAGATAAAATTTCCCTAAGTTTAACAATAAATCAGTGGGGAAAAAATAGGAATAGAACCTGAATCCCAAGACTCTGTTTCTAGGGCAGCAACACTGCTTTCCTCTAGTTTTGTATACATATATACAAGCATGTGGGATGCCTGTTTGGGAGAGAAAACACCTCAAAATAGCCAGTGGCTGTGCCACAGCAGTGGCTGGAGCTTGCTGGTGCTCTTGTTTTGCTAAAGTCTGTGCTGCACAGACACATTGCCAAAGGCTTGTAGCGTAAAACACGTTTCATTACCAGTAGTTATGAGAGCATATCAGTTTATGGGGATGATTGTGCAGGTGGTGGTGAGTGTTATAAATATTTATGCTACTGCAAAGGAAAACTCCCTCCTGAAGGTGTTGGAAAGAGGGTCTCTGTTTTAAAGAAACGTTGAAATCCTTCCTCACCTTTTTTACCTGACTTTAAATTATTGAACAGACTTTCAGTGTCTATAAATCTTCTGGGATTTTTAACAGCAAAAATTGAGCTTTTGGTGTTTTCAAAGCATTCATTGAAAGAAGCCTATGTTAACCCAATGGAAATGACTGATCACCTTATTTCTATAATCCTGTGACAAATCATCACTGGCATGAGACATAAAAAGTACAAGTAATAGTTGAAAAATAATTGGAAAAAAAATTATTTCCATGGAATGATGTTACTCCCTGATGCTTATTCCCATCACTACTGATGTTTACACAGGAGACTTTAACTTGTGTCTTAAATGTTCTACCTAATGTGAGCCTAGGTTCCTCTGATGGGATTTCTTACTTTAAATCTTTTGAGCTTTTAGAGTTGCACAGCCAAACTGAATCTAGTGTTTTCAGAGTAAGCTGTGACATGTAAATTTCCATAAAGATGCAAATAACTTTTTGGATATATTTTAAAATGATCGGGTTTTTTAACCAATGTAGAATCACACTCCTGAGTGAAGTTTACATTGTGCTTCAGTGGATTTTAAATGGCAGCATGAGGTTCACTTAGACACTTTTATTATTTTCTAGTTTATTCTCAAACCCTGCAACAGCAACGTAGGGAAATGTTGTAACTGAACTCGACATCACAAAAAAAATCAGGAAATGTTTGCAATTTTGGTTCACTATAACTCATTTTAAGAACACAAATTCCCTTTCTTTGTACACATAAATGTCATGTGAAGGGCACATAAAAGTTTAGTCAAAAGGGTCCTATTAAAAGCAACAGTGACATTAAACATGAGCAATGAATAAAATGTATAATTTCAGAATCATAAAAACACATGGTTTCATTAGACTGGCGTGTGGTGGTTCTCTCCCATGTCTCAGAAGAGTTGGTATTGATCTGACTATGAAGCTGTGACAATAAAACTGTACTCTATTGACTGCAGCTGCAGGGTCTCCGAATATTATTTATTGAGGCAAGCAGAACAGCAAAGCAAAAGCACTGCCCCTGTAATAGGTGGTAATTGCTGGGAAGTGAAGCATTGCACTCCCTATTGACCCTTGCATCCTGAAATTTCGATGGATTATGTTTAACTCCATTAGGATTGGTATTATCAAATTACATAAACCACATTATAGAACAACCAGCCTCAGTTTAGATCATTGATTTTCGATTATACTGATCCATATGTTTTAGAAGTAGCTTCTATTACCAGTGATATGATATCAGTGTTGATCTGTAGGGGTGGAAGTACTGTTTTATTACAATGAGATAAATAGCACTGAAGAAAAAGAGTAACTATTCTTTTAACACATTGGCAGATACAATTATTCCTGTAATTAAAAATATTTTTGGTTTGAAAATTGGGTAGTTCAAAATTTACGTACATTTCTAAAAGCTCCAATACTCCCTC
>WAAG01028433.1:2736-13784 GCA_013390105.1 Tichodroma muraria | reverse complement strand
CCCGTCCCCCCCGTCTCAGCGGCATGATGTCTCGTAGCTCTAGGACAGTTCTAGGAAACTCCTTCAGTGGCCATACCGGTGGGAAAAGCAGCTCAAAAGATATCAGCGGCCGTGGCTCGGCCCCGCGATCTTTTTATTCCCCCTCCCGGCCGCGCCAGGCCCGGCCCAGCCAGGCCCCGAGGGCCGCAGCGGAGTGGCCAGGCCCTGCTTGTTGCCTCTTTTTCAACTGGAAACCAGAAGAAGGAACTTTCCCAGGTTCACATTTAAAATGTGTATTCACAAAGGCATACCCCGTACCCATGTCTTTCATTGGCTTAATAAGTGTCAATAATATACATTGGCCAATCACGGTTAAACTACTACAGGAGGAAAAATTACTCTTCCTAATCACATGAATTCACATTCAGCTTTTATATTTTGACCAACATTGTTGCTTTGTACATGCTAAAGGATGGTGGAAGGTATTAAAAATGGAAAGAAGAGAAATTAGCCTTTTTTGCATTCATTTTCTTATGTGATTTCATAACTTGTCATTGTAGTCATTGAATCGCATATTTACAGCTTGAGGAGTTGCATACGTTATCATGCTAATTGGATGACAGAGACAGGATTGAGTTTGGGTAGCTGTCTTACACCATCCAGGAGTTTACTGTTCCTCACTCAAGTGAGGATGGGAATCTATTTTTTGTCCATAATGGGAGGGACGTGTTTTAGATCCCTCATTGAACCACTTCTGAATGTCTGTTCTCACTCACTGGGAATCCGTATTGTATATACATCCATCGCCTTCATCTCACGCAACTTGATGTTGTCACTTGAGTGTATTGTCTTTTAACTTCTGCTCCAGGAAAAATGTCCTAACATTTTTATAGTCAGGTTTAATAACCAGCAGAGAGATAAAAGTCTAAGACTAACTCATCTTGACAAAAACTTTTGAACATTTTTTATACCTATCTGGATTAGGAGGCCAGTTCTCTTCTTTCTAGGAGTGTTATAATAAATAACAATATATAGAGATGGAATGGGATTTGGCATTGTATGCCTTTGCAGTGCCTCCAATTTAAAAGATGTCTAATTTGGAAATACTTTATTTTGCACCTGAGAAGGCCTAAGAAATGTGTGTCCTTGTTTCAGGCGTGTAAACACACATGTGTTATCATTAAGGTTTTGGATTTTTAAATGCCCAAAATGATTTTCCGATCTGTGCTTTGATCTTTTAGTGATTTTGATTTATGGGTCTGTGGTACCAATAACAACTCAGGATTGCTCTGAAGCGTAGTTAAGGGACAGACTTTCTGAGGGAGGCACAGAAATAATAGATTACTCATTACTATACAAGATCTGTGTGCCCTGCTTAACATGTAAAGAAACAACTTGTGTTTACCCTTGGATCTGATTGAGTTCTATGATTCTAGTTGGGAACTGTGACAGCAAAAATAGAAATTCTGCCTTAAGTAGTGCTGTTCCTATCTCTCCAGTGCAGATCCTTCTCTATTGCAGACCCCGATTCCCATTTCCCTTTCCACCTCTATCATATCCAGGAAAAATACTTTAACCACCTGGTGCAGTGTATCTGCAGGAATCAATTTTCATTTCCCACTGGCATGTGAGCATCCACTTGTAAGGTGAGTCAGTGGAAACCGGCTGCTCCTCTGTTGGAAGCAGTGCATGAATTACAGAGCACTACTGATGTGTTGTGGAGTGTGAGGAGGGAGCTCCTGTCTCATTTGCCAGCAGTGCTGCTGTAGAGAGCAAAAAGTCACATCAGAGTGCAAATGAGGTATGTGTATCACGGGCTTCCCAGCCTGTGAAGTGCATTGTGCTTTACTCTCTCTGTGAGGATGATGACTGTGGTACAGCCACCTGTCAGCAGCCTGCTCTTCCACGCAAGAGTAGCTGGTGGAGTCAGTGTTCATCTGTGAGAACATCTGGGTAATTAAGCTGAAAGATGAAGAACATGAGAGTTCAGAAGATAGTAGAAAGTTTAAAATATACCCTTAGATAGAAAGATTTGATTATCTCATGCTTTTCCCACACTTGGCAACGTAACTCAATAGACATTGATCAATCGGCAGTTGTGTATGCCAATAGCATTAAGGACTGTTATACTGAAGCGAGGATAGAACGGGAAAATGGTGATCCCTTTAAAAGATATTTTCTTGTAAATTCACATCATCCACACTTTCTGTTCAAATAGAAATTATGCAGCTTTCTACTTTCTGCTCGCAGTTGTAGGGTTTTTTTTTAAAAAAGAGTATGATTGGTACAAAATAAGGATTTAGCTAAAATAATCCTATTTCTTCTTACAATTTAAAGTGTTTTCAAGTAAAAAATGTATTCTAATTGCAATAATAACTTGTAGGTGGTGCATATGCTCATTATATCAGTATTAGATGAAGTATTGGTATGGTAAGCATAAGATGAGAATATCAATGTGTGTGATGTGTAATTGCAATATGTTGTTTTTTGCAGAATGTAATTTTCTATAAAATACCTACAGATGTTTTAAAAACAAACATGATTCTCAGAACACATGCTTTTCTGAAGATTAAAAGTGCATACAGCTGTTTGGTCTTTTTTTGTTGTTGTTCGTTGGTTTTTGTCTTTTTTTCCTTTTAAATCACATTTTTATTTTAAGGGATAGTGAATGTCTTACATCAAGGATTAAATTAGGGTTGGCATTAATTGAGAGTTGTTTTCCTGTAAAAAAAAAAAAACCACAAGAATTTTTTATAAAATCATGAATTCTGACTTTCTTTGATAATGTATTGGATTCAGCTGGGAAGCTAGTGAATGTGCACAGATGTGAGATAAGTTTTGTTCTACTCTGAAGTTTTGTTGGGAACTTTCAATAGGAGCCTATTTAGGAGAAAGGCTACATGATTATTCATTTATTCCTTTTTTTCTATTATATTGCAATGATAGTATTCATGTCACAATTCAGTTTCTACTATTTACATTTTAACCTGTGAATACAGTCAATTTTGCTGCTGAAAAAAGAACAGCATAGTGTTCCAGTAACTCATCTGCTAACATAGTCGGCTGGGTTTGATGAATGGACTCAGTCTAAAGGATTCTCTACCATGATATGTGATACTTCGAACAAATAGAAATGTGTTTTTCATCAACACAGCGGAAGGAATCATTTATATTGTCACATATGAATGACTTGTTCTGAGTGTTATGTTTCCTCTGTCATACTGAGCTGCTCATTTAAAGCGTGCAAGGAGACCTTACTGGATAAAAACTTGTTCACCTAAGTAATGATATCTCAAAATATTTAAAGCAGATTGATCCACTGTGACTGTGATGTTTTGGTTATTTTTTTAATAGGAGTGACAGTTCTGGTTTTACTAGCATGTTAAGAATGAATATATGAGAATAGCAGCCAGTCTTTTAACATTAAATTTTAAATTTGTATTAAAACTTAGATATCCTGGCATTCACAACAGGCAAAAAATCCAATTGTTTCTACCTTAAATATATGATCATCACTCAGAAATATTTATTAATTTGCTTCATTGAGGATCTTTTCTTTATATATATTCAGCCTGACTAGGAAATAGATTTGCAATGTAAAAATGTTTTTTTCTGTATTTTTTTTTGTCAGTGGAAAAAAAGCCTAATGTATGCACACAGTATTTCTTATGCAATTAATTAATTTTGTATTCTTTGTGTGGGGTAGAATTTCCTAAAACACACACTCGTCTGATTCACCTCTCATTTTAATACTTGCATAAAAATTTGCTAGACTTTCTGATGTTCTTTTTTACATATTTAATTTTTCTCAGATTCTGAGAAAGCATTGTATGGAGGGAGTCATCTGGTACAATGCCCGCAATTAATGATAAGCCTTTCCTTGTCATTCTTTCTCTGCCTCATTGTAGGCATTTATAAGTAAAAGGACACAATGTGTCTGTGCTTCTGAATGCAAAATCCATCACTTCACCTTTTCTTCCAGTGAGAAGATGTGCAGTTGAAGGGACAGACCAGGACAACCGGTTTCACTAAGAAATGCATAGAAAACTTGTTTCTTTCTTTTTGTCTGTTATACTTACTTTTAGGTTTTTTTGGGGTTTTTTTTTTGTTTTTGTTTTTTTTTAATTAGTTTGCTTTTTTTTTAATTTTGTTGTAATTTTATCTGTAATATTTACTCATAATTAAGTAAAAAAAAACCCAAACCTTTGTAATATTGTTGTTTTCCACTTATGGAATTTTCTGAATGGAACTGTGTAAATGAGCCATCACGGGAATTTAGATGCAGCAAACTGATATCACCAGGGTATCACAGGAGATTTGTCTTAATGATACTATTCAGGATCATAATGTTTGCAAAAGTTGTTAAATGCTTGCTTGAAGTTCCTGCACAGTAAAGAGCTGCATTTCCTCAGCTTTTCCTCTTACAAACATGAACAATATTTTTAAAGATTGTTCTCAGTGTGGTGCATCACAGAAAGGCACAGAATGACCCCTGTGCAGAGAAAGGTTTTGAGTAATACAGTCTTTAGGGATTTATGTAATGCCACTTCCTTTGGTCATGTTTTTCCATACCAGTCTTCAAGGTCCAGATTCAAACTCCAGTGGAGTCGATAAAATACTTTCTTCTTCACTTGGGAGACTTTTTAATTGGTGTACTCTGATTTTACTGCTTCTTCTAGGGTTAATTTTTAAAGTCTCTATACTCAGATTTCAAAAATATCTAGAGAGCCCTTAACCTGACAAGAGATTTCATGCAGTCTAGCAGCTATCACAGCTTACAGTTAATTAGCACTGGCTTTCAGATACTCAGTGAGGGAGAAGAAATATTCTGATTCAGAGTAAAGGAAAAAGTAAATGGACATAGTATATGCTTACTTCGATTTTTTGCGGTAAATTACATCATTGGCCAATAGAAGGACGTTTCTCAACTACAGAGCGTGTTTCTCGTACAACATGACTTTATTTAGAATTGAGTCAATAGCATATAGTCCTCTACTGGGAAAGGGTTGTTTTTTTGGTTTTTTTTTTGACTTCTCTTACTCTTTAAAAGACAGGGACTGTGTCTTAATGATTTTGCAACTGTGTGATGGTGCTAAGAGACCTATTATGACAAAAAGAGTAAAACTATTACTAGGAGTATACCATGTCTTTTAAAAAGATTCATTTTTCAGTAGATTTAATAGATTTCTTGACAGAAATCTTGGGAAACTATAGTTCTATAAAATTACTAATGTAACTTTGTTGTGTACTAATGTAACCTAGGTCTCTTAAACAGGCTGTGAGGCAAAAAAATATGACAAAAATATGCTTATAAGAAAGTAAAACTACTGTGTCTTTCTTTTCTGTGAAAAAAATGTATTTTTTTTTCAAAAAATATACTACAAAAGTGGGCAGCTTTCACAAAGAACCAAAACATATTAGATATAAAGAGAAGATAAGGTGGTAATAGTTAATGATTCAGTCTTCTCCAAATTGTGACAGTTCACAATGGCCCTTCCAAAATTAAACTTTATGGAGTTATTGGAACTTAAGATTTTTAAATAATTTACTTCTGAAGATTTTCTAAAATCTTGGCTATTATGAGCCACATTCAGATTGCTCACTACATACACCTAAATTTTATATTTGCTGAATATTCAAATAGGGACAGTAGTGGATAATCATTTCAGTGGCTTGCTCTGTTGAACTGAATATCTTCTTGGGGAAATAACACCTGAGTACCATAGCTACCACTTTCAGTGCATTGTCTTACCTTATAGTCCTGTTAGAAAGTAAGTAGATTTAAAAGATGCCCTTACACCATGGTGGCTTTGTGCATTTTTTAGAAAAACTTCTGTAGAACTCTGTTTTTATCTATATTAAACTCTGTTATATTTTTCCACTTGAGCATTGTTTGCCAGTTGGTTACTACTACAGATTTGATGGAACTATCAATCAAAACCATCGTAAAAAGGAAAATAAAAAGCAGACAAAACAACACAGTGGGACTGGCTGTGAACAAAACTTATGGCCTTTTTTGTACTGTGGAAAGGACACTCATCAGAATGCCCTCATTTGTTTGGATGCAATTGAGCTTCAAAAGGGCAAGATAAATGTGCTGTTTCCAGGAATCTTAATTTATTTTGTGACACAGTTCATAAACCTGTGGCTAAATGTAGAACAGAAGACATTTTGGGGCCAGCTCAGTGTATCTTAACTTTCTCCAGAAAAAAAATATTTCATAATTTCTTTGTACTGTTAGCCTTCCATACCTGAGTTGCTGTGCACTACAGCAGAGTGGAGAGCCTTCCCTGAAAGATGTGCCAGGATGCTGTCTGATTGGCTGAGGTAGCTCAGCACTTCAAAAACCTGGACAGATGGGGTGCCATCTCATGAGATACAGCATTCTGCTGGGCTTCAGAGGAGCTAAGAATTGAAGGTGAGGCACTGTATCCAGCTTACATACTAGTTCTGCTACTAGCTTATGTTGCAGCAAATGAGATGACCAAAAAAAAAAAAATATCTGGCTACATCCATCAAATATAAGTATGCCTGTTGCATTCTGAATGTCAAATCTTTAAACTGACAGTCTTTAAAGATAGGAAAAGTCTTTGAATAGATCTTTACTTTTGTTTTCCTGCTCTGTGTTTGATCCTGTGCATTCCACCTGTAAATGTACAAACTGCTACAGGAAGAACTTTCTCAGTCCTCCGAATGTCTGAGAATCTCTTCCATTTTTGTGTTTTTCTTACTATTCCTATAAAAAAAACACAACGTACTTTCCTGGGTTTGTGGTCTTTATTGAAACATAAGCCGTGCTTCCAACACTTAGTTTATTCTTTTTGTACTATTCACCAGTGCAGCTAGTTCTCCTATTTTTTAAGCATTTGTATAGAAACAAATCAGCTGCATACAAATGGACCTGCACTGATGTGCCTTCTGCTTGCAAACAGCATAAGGCAGCTGAATTTCTACAAAAGATCAAAGAGTTAGGTTACATGAGTAAAGGTGTGCATTGGAGACAGAACAGCTGCTCCAGTCTTTTGAACTTTCACTTACCACTTCCCCATTCCCAAGCACGGTGTCATGGCAGCAGTTTTTCACAGCTGTCAGAGCATTCTCTCCCAAACTGTTACCAGACCTTTGGTGTAAGACTTCGGGCATGTGCTTGCGCTGTGTAATTGCAATTGGGTGTGGTTAAGGCTTGTGCAGGCTGAAGTACCTTGTGTTGAGGACTGAATTCAGCACTGATGAAGTGAAGTCACTGAAATTGGGTAGTGTTCCTGTACATAGGAAGGGCTCACTGTCCATTTTGTTAGCTAAAAAGCAATCACTTCTTCTATTCATTTCCTGGTATAATAGTTCTCAGCTGTCCAACAGAAGAGGCATTAAAAAAATACCACTTTGTATTTCAAGAACTATTAAATTTTCTTGGCCTATTTGCAATATGGAGAGAAAAAAAAAAAAAAAAAAAGTAAGGCTGATTGCTCTTTCATGAGGAACTTGCACCCAAAGCACAGTCCAGGGTCCCTGTGCTGATGTGGGCCTGTGCACACAGCTGATTGTGACTGGAAATGAAGATGACTCTTTGTCTCTTCTGTCATGTTGAATTTTAAGACTGGCATTTAAGAAACCCTTTTGAATGAGTAGCTTCAAATTGATCCAGTTTGTAGAAAAGCTTGAGGCCCACTGAATTGAAAAATAGCATTTGGATTGGAAAAAAATGATATATTTCAAGTCACTGTGCAAGCTTTGTGAGACTGGATTTTGCATTGCAGCAGTCATTTAGAGTGTGTAACTGCTTGTTTCAGCATTCTTTTAATTCAGTGACTTTTATCCCACTAAACTTACAACGGAAAATTATTTCTGTATATATGCGTGTGTATACGTCTCTGTGTGTGTGCCTGTATGTATTAGTAACCACTATGTATAAGAAACAATTATTTGAAATACCTCCTGTTTGAAAATGTTTAGAAGCTATTCAGCTGTATTTTTCTGAGCATGTTGCAGATGTGAATACCATGTGTTACGTATGGCTTTGTACAGCTCTGTAGGACTTGCAATTTGCAGTTAAAATCTATGGCTATAAACTTAAAAGCAGAATTATAAGATTTGTAGATAATAAATTACTATAGGTGAAATTTATTAACATTAATATTTTATCAGTTATTAATAAATACATGAATTGTCAATGGTATCTTGTGAACACATGATATGATCATTTCTAAGCTTTGCTGTTTTTCCCTTTCAGGAGGTCTTATGACTAGAATTTTGTAGTTTTTTTCTAATAGTAACATCATGAATCAGCAATAAGCCTTCTGTTGGCAGCAAAACTTCAAGCTGTGTACTTCAACTTTAAATGCTGTAGTTTTTTTTAGTAAGGTTGCAGTATTCTTTTGTGCCATGTTTTAAAAATGCTCTAGGACATTAGGATTATGATGACAGTTAAGGCTTACTGATTATTTAAAGACTTACTGTTGATTTAAAGTGTATAGCTTCATGTGTTTCCCATTTCTCTATAGCACGTTGGTTTTGTTTAGAGGTTATCAAAAGGATCTGGCAAATTCCATTCTTCAAATGTCACAGCACTGATCAGAGCCATACATTTACTGGCCACCTTCACTGGCTGTATGTTCTCCATTCTCAGAAAAGAGTGGAAAGCAGTCTCAGGCCATACTGACAGCTTGAACAATGTTAAGGGATTGTAGGAAGTTCTCACAGTCCAAACAGTGGACAGTTTATAGGCTAATGAACAATTTGACCGTGTTGATACATGTGCCAGAGGTTAGGGCTCTGACCTACTGCTGTTCAGATTACTAGGACAAACGTAGCCACTGGGACCAAGATTAGCAATTTAATTAGAACACTGTGTAAAATTCATAACCTGTGTCATTTGCTGAACAGGACCTATGTCATTATACATCTATTATATCGTGTTTAAAAGAAAGGGAAACTCAAGAAGTATTTATGTGAACAATGTAAATAGAATGCTAAGTTTTAGGGTGTCACGTCGTAATCTTCAGGTTCCATAATTTGCATGTGTTGCCTATGTTTCATCACAGTAACACTCTCCAAAATGAAATGCTCTCATGGAAAATAGCAACAATTTAGCACGTATTACAGCGTGACACAATTAAAATAAAACCAAACGAAAAACCCCATAAACTTCTAGAAGATTTGTTGTTGTGGAACACATTGAGTGCAGATAGTTTGGGATGCAGCTGCAGTGGGAGCTGCAGGTTGAGCTCTGGGAGGGAGCCCGAGACAAGAGTCCATGCATTGCCCACACTTTGCGCGGCAAAAGGCATGGAGACGTGACACAGCCAGGTGACTGGACGCTCAGGGGCGGGGCAGGAGCCAAGGACTAGGTAGGAAATGCGAGAGTTTCGCGCGCTTGGACTGTGCTAAAAGCCCTGCGGCTCCTTTGTTCGGAGTCCCTCTTGGGAGGCACGGGCAGCTTGGGCTGTTCCTGCGATACTCCGCCATGAGTAAATGGCTTTATGGAACAAGACATCTCAGACTCTGCCGTGGGAAACCTGGGGTCGAGCCGGTGAGGATACCTGCTCTGGCTGTGTGGGTGGGGTGTGTGCGGAGTCAAGAGAGGTGTCCTGGAGCCGCCCACTGCAAAGGGGCTGCGGTCCCGGTAAAGTCTCTGATGGCTGGAGTGTGACTGCCAGGGAGTCTCGTGAATGGTCAGACTGAGAAGTTCCCCTTAACACTGTAAACATTTAAGTGAAGATCAAGGATATCAATCATTATGATAACTAATGCTAGCAAGAATAATACTGGGGATAAATTCCCCATGTAAAGGTTTAAAGTAATTCCTCACTATTAAAAATTAGGATGAAAATAGGATAGGGATGAGCTGACCTCAAATGTGCGTAATTGGTACATTGGGTTTATTCTGCATGATACTGGTAACGACTGAAAACAAGATGCTGGGTTTAAATAAAAAAAAATTAAAAAAAAAAAATCCTGAAATTTTCTTAGGGGTTTTTAAATTCCAGAATGGATCTTTATTTTCCAAGGTGTGCCAGTAAGTTTTATAAGCTACAGACTGTTGTCTTCTGTTATATACCAAGGCCATTCAGACTTCCAGCTGCTAATAGATGATGAAACTTTTGTCGGTCCTGAGACAGTGCAGTGACACTTGTTCCAGAGTGATTCTTGTACAGAAGGGAGATATGTATCAGGGTCATGGGGGAGAAGAAGGAATAGTTGCATCAGCAAGTGGTAGTTTTCTACGGCTGCAGAAGATGTATTCTTACAAAGACAGTAACTGTGGTTGCTTACACTATTGCATTTATAGATGTGATATGCCTGAGAAGACCATCAAGGCAGTGACTTGCAATCTTGTGCTTAGTTTATGAGAAAACTCAGAACTGACATTTGGTGGCTATACATAAATAGAATAATTTTCTCCTAAGAAATAGTGTCATACTTAAAATTTGATATTTTTCTTTTCAAAATGAAAGAAGCCTTTGGCATAAAATTTATTCAGGGTCATATTTCACCTATAACCTGGTTTATTTTTTTCTTTTTCAAACCTGTGCCTAGTTGCAGCTTAATATTTGCAGTCTCTAGATTGTCAACATCATTGTATAATAACCAACTTATTATAGAAAGCAGCAAATGCCATGCTGCCAATCACTTGTCCATCACACTAACAGGTGCACTGCCATTGTCAGTGTCAGGCTGAATACTGGGGATCAGTTAGACAGGTGGAGTAATTTACTCATCTTGTAGTGGCAGAAGGGGACACCTTATCAAGGAAAAAACAGAAGTGTCTTCCCTTGGTGCATTTGGTATGTGGCTATGTAACTTGGATTTATAGTCTCTCTGTAGAAACTGATGTGCAGATTAAATTTTGCTCTAAAGTGGGGGAGGAACTTCTTTTAGGTATTGTGCAGGAGAATTTCTTTTTCATTTCTCTTCACCTTATCTACTGTCATTCTCACCCTCTCCCCCCACACCCCCATCCTCAACCTTTCAGTGTTGTCAACTGAACAGACTTCTAGCTTCAAAATGCTTAAAAGATTTGCCAGTCTATTGGAGTAAAATAAAAAAAAAAAAAAAAAAAAAAAAAGACG
>WAAG01028425.1:292-12172 GCA_013390105.1 Tichodroma muraria | reverse complement strand
AAGTTCAATGCACATGCACAAGCTACTTCTGCCAGAACAACATCCAGATGAAGATCCTCACTTCACATTTGCCCAGAACCCAGAGATGAATCTCAGTAAGCCTTGGCCATCAGAGCACAGTGCCTCAATATAAGTATCATCAGGTTATTCCATGGGTACTGCTAGTTAGTTTGTCCATTGTTGCTCATGTATTTATTGATGAGGGCTATTATTTTAATGAAATTAAGAGAATATCTTGGATCTCTTCCATGGCAGCAATGCCAAGATAAGCTGCAGAGATGGAATTAAAAAGCCATTTTTTACTTCATGAATTTTTGACTTGAAAAAACATTAAGAATGCTTATCTTTACATACACAACATAGCACAAAAATCAGCTTTTTTTTTTACAAAGGGAAACTGCTCTAGTAAAGAGAGCACTGTAGAAAGGAGTGAGCAGAACTGAGGCATCAATATGCAGTTGTACCCTCTAGTATTTTTGTAGTTGTTCTAGTGTTGCATGTAACAAGAAGCCAACTTCATCCTGTGGCAAGATTACAATGACAGTGTGGCAAGATAACATCGCCTGCTTTCTCAGTGTTCTGTGAACTCAACAGCAGAACTCGTACAGATTTCAGTGGTGCAGAATGAGGACCTAAATTAATGGGTCTTATTTAATTGTCCACTATAACAACAAAAGCTATTTACCATGGGTGATTAGCAGTTATTTTGTTAAGGAAAAGATTTAAGGTGAAGACAACACTAAACTCAATCTTATTTCTGAACTTATAACTTCAACTGTTCAATTGTTGTCCACAATTTATAATAGAAGTCAGGTGTCAGAGTAAAGATGGTGAGATTAAAATATACATCTGCAAATCTTTATTTACATACAAATATTTTGCATTCAAAGATCTCATAACTAAATGTCCACATGACTATCCTGCATAAAAGGTATCCGCAACATTCTCTCTGAAACAGTGATTTAAGATCACATCCTGTACCCATCCACGTACCGAAACAAATATTTTTGAACATACAAGGCATGTGTACTTTCAAGTATAACTGCAAGAAACCTCTTGTGTCGTGGTTTCATTGTGAACCNAAACTACTACATTCCACCCCTCGACTTTTACGTTTACACATTTTTTAAAACATTTTATCAACATTACACTTAACATACAATATTTACTTAAAACATAAAAACTATTACAAAAAAAAAATTATACTACTTTCTACTTTTAGTCCACGTACCGAAACAAATATTTTTGAACATACAAGGCATGTGTACTTTCAAGTATAACTGCAAGAAACCTCTTGTAACAATAAAAGGGTACTGTAAAAATTCAGCAGTTGCATGTAAGAAATGTCTGTTCAGTCAGAACCAAAAAGCCAAGGCATTTTATTTATTTATTTATTTGGCAAGAGTAAGTACTTCTGCTTCCTTCTGCCTTCTTCTTGCAAAATAAGGAGATTTCTATAGAAATGTAGAAAAGCAAGCCAGTAACGGAGCCTCTTGGCAAGAAACAGCATCAATATGATCACTAAGTATCCTCCCCAAGGTTGGTGTGAGAGGTGTGAGCCAGATGGCAGCCACAGGAAGAGCAAGCTCTGCCATGCCAGCTGAGATAACAGATAAAACCTGACAGCAGCGTCCTCTTAGGTGGCTGAAACAGAATGCACAGAACCTGTTAGCAATCTATTTAGCCCAGATCAATATTTGAATAGCAATTCAAGGGTAACAAATGGCTAAAAAGCCATTGCATACTCTTCAGTAATTTCCACTAAATGGTTCAGCAGCGGACAGAGCACGTCTTGAATTCAGGGCTATGAGCCCATGGAAAAGCTAAAGCTATGGAAAAGCGACCCCTGCAAATGGAGTTGACTGGACAGACCAGCCAAAGCCTCCTTTTCCTCTCATCACACTTTTTGGCACATCTCCTTGACACTTTTTATGCTTCCTTAAAAATGTATTTTAATTCTTTTTCTACTTTTAAGGTTGCGGATCTTTAGCCTGCATTGCTAAAACTCAATTTCCCTGAGCAACATCAATCTCATCATTCTGGACAGTTCCTAATGGAAGGATTATTGTAGTCAGTGCAACTCACAGAAAGGCTTAAAACTCACTAATTTCAATTTTTCACAAAGATTTGTGGAGTATCAGACTTTTTGCAGAGCTCCAAATTAGCAAAGACAGAAACCAAATACCTGAATTATCCTGTTACTTTCCAAGCAAATCCATCTCTGGAGGTAAAATGACAGGATTCCCTCATTGCTTATCTTCTGCACATAAAAACGTATTGTTGCAATGGGGACTTATGAGACAAGAAATAAAGAAAGCAAAATCTTAAGACTAATTCAGCAAAAACTGTCATCATAGGCATAAATTCATCCTTACTCAGCAAAGTTCTAAAGCCTATGATCAACTCTAAACATGTGTTTAAATTCTTATTAACTTCAGCGAGACTGTGGCTAAGAGATGGAAGCACTTAAATGCTCTGCAGAATTGGGTCGTATGGAAGAATAAGGTAAAAAAAACAAAACTGCAAACTCTCCAGAATTTTACTCTTAAGACATTAAAATGCATACATTCCACAGAAGCAAAGGTTATCCATCAACAGCGAAACTCACATGAGAGATCAAGACCCTGTCAGCTCAAATATTCACTGGAAGAATATACTCCAGCTTTATATGTAAGCCATGTTCTCCAACAGGCAACAGGGACCTGCACAAGGCCACAGATGTGTAGCTCATTGGCATGAAGAAATAATATGAATTTAAAAAATATATATAAAGGAAAATAAATACAGAATGTTTCAGCTACCACACCAGATGCACACCTTTCATCAAGTGTTTTTGAAATATATTAACATGGTGATAAAATGCTGGTTTTACAGAATTATTCTCATATGTCTTTAACATCTTCTCCCATTCAAGAGCATCACACCTGCAGTTTTCAAGGGACTAAAAGCCAGCTCTGACATAAAAGATTGTCATTTTCACTGGAAGTACTTATGAGTCCTACCAGGCCAGGCTCTGGCCCACCAATACCTGTGTTCAAAGAAGTTGTTACCTCTTCTGTTAATATTTGTTCTTTTAAACTTTATTAATAACTGGAAGAAGGATAACAGAACAAAGAAAGAACAATCAATTGAAAATTATTAAAAATCCACATGTAATCAGCTCTTTTAACTCCAGTAGCTAGTGGCTTACTTATGGTGCAGACTCTGCCTAGTGGGCTGTTTTGTTGTTTGTTTGGTGGAGTTCTCTGTGTGTTTTGGGATTTGGGATTTTGTGTTTGATTTTTTTCTTTGTTTGTTTTGTGTCAAGAACAATAACCAAGACTGATAGCTAAAGAAAAAGAGAATTGAATTTATTCACTCATCAGTGTGCAAGAACAAGGGCAGGGTTACAGGAAAATCAAAAAGCACAGTAATGAACCCCCTAAAATCTACATATGTGCATGTAGCACGTGTTTTCTGCCACTTTCATTGAGCTGTGTAATTTTCTGTGTGTTCTAAAACCATGGACAGCAAAAATAACTTTAGAAGAAAAAAGTTTACCATTTTGATCAATACTGCTTTTCAATCACTAAATAAAACTAAACTCGGAGAGAAAAGGACAGTTAACATGCTTCAAATGCTACAGTGTCAATGTCTGGACCTCTTGCCAAGAAAAAAAACAAACACCCAGCCAGTCCTATCAACAAAACCCCCTCAAACCCAGAAATGCGCTGAGAGGTAACTTTCAAACACAGAAAACAAACCAAGGACCTATTAAACAAGAAGTCTGTTGGGTTTTGCCTTTTATTCTTAAACTAAAGTATCACAAATGGTGCTGATGTTGATAGAGATCTTTTCAAAGCAACTAGTGGGATATGTCAGCCTAAGATGTGATCGTAATTACTATGCTTCTAAAGAGACAAAAGCACTGTGTGCCAAGCTTGCCTGCCAGTATTTCTCCAAAGCTACTTGTTAGTCATTTCGACAATAACAGCTTATATCCACTTGGTCATGATGTGCTATCCACAATGCTCTTTATTTATTTATTTCAGAGAGTTGCTAATGCAGGCAAACTTGACAGCCTCTGCAATATCTTCCCACAAAAGGGAAGTATCACATATATTCCGGGAGCTTCTTGGCCATTTTTTCTAATGGCTCTAAATTAGCTCCACCTGCACTGCCGCACCCTCATAAGGCTAAACCAGAACAAACCTTCTACATGTGTTCCCCATGACAAAACTCGAATAAATTATGCCATGATCCTGTCGTTCCAGCAAGCTGGTTAATTGCATTTGTTTCATATATCTCCAAACAGACTGGTAGTTTAATTACATTCTGTAACACCAAGCTCCTCTGATTCACTCTGTCACTTCCACTGAGCACTTTAATTGTACTCCTTCTAGCTACACACAATTTTAAACGCTTACTAATAATTACATTTCTATAACCTGATGTATGCAGTTTGTACACAAAGATACCTCCAATATCAGTGGTCTTAAAGTTAAGGATATTTTGTTACACCAAGAAAAATAGAGCAACACATAAAATCTCTTCAAAACTCTGATTGCACTGACAGACGTAAATGTTCTATTGAATCCTTTTACAGTTAAAACTTCTTCTGGTTTAGCACGTACATACATTATGTATAAATTTTCTTATCGACTGACCAAACCTAAGATTAAACTGCACAGCATATTATGCACCCAAGGTAAAACTGCACATGAATCTGTCCCTCTTCTACTTTGCCTCCTTTCTTGCTAGGTGGTGGTGGAGAAAAACCCAAAGCAGCCGGTGACTGCAAACAATAAACCCTGAGTCCTTGCCTCGGGACTGATACAGCAAATGCTGTCAACAGCTTCTTGGAACAAAGTTTGCTCTGACACACAGGCAAAAACATCCAGGGTCCCAGACACTGCATTCCCCTCAAGCCTAAAGCACTGTTTAGCGCTGCCAATACCCAATGCCAGCCGCGCCGCCGAGCATTAGGGACCAGCACACCCTGTGTAGAGCCGGATGCTCGCTCCTAGTCGTGTGCTTGAGCTGCTCCAGTGCATCCACGGCCTGCGCAGCAGCACAGCGCCCACCCCTACTCTGAAAGGCACTTCACCCTTGCACTGAAGTTCTCGCCCTGCTAAAACCGTACTTCGCCGAGATGGTAAATTTACAGCTCCCCATCCAGTATTTAAACTCGAAACCGCAAGAAACGTTACAGAGCACACCCAAAGGGGCCGGGGGGGAAGGGGGGGCGGTGTTCATAAGGAAACCCACCCTTTCCCCAGGCGTCGCTACGCTTCACGCAAACCCTCCCTCCGGGAAGCTCGCAATGAGGACAGAGCTGATGGGGAGACGCTGCCGCCCCACCTGCCCGGCTCGGCGGAGATCGGCGGAGGCGGAGCGGGGCGGTCGGGGCCGCGCCGCCGCCGCCCCGCGCTCCCAGCCCGCCTCCCTCCCTTCCCGCCGCTCGCCAGCGCCGAACGAGGTGTTGAGGGACTCTGGAAATCCGCCAGTCCGCCTCACCTGGCGCCCAGGCAGGGCTAACCTATTTATTTCATCAGCTGGCTCTCCCCGTGGAAAGTTTAACAATAGAAGGCGGCAAAGTAATACCAGCTACAACAACGCTCTGCTTTTCCTTTCTCCTTCCCGCTCCCCACCTCCAAATAAAAGATTTATCACTCTTTGCTCAAGCTGACATTATTCCATTCATAAGCTGCTTTTCCATTGAGTTAGGAGACGGGAAGGAAGGGCTGCTTATTGGAAACATATATTCTCCCTCTTCCGATTACTCCCTCCCCAAACACCATTTTTATACCAGGAACAAACTTAGGGCTCTGTAACGTTAAAGCTTATAATGCCATCCATGTGCTGTCCCAAATCAAATTCAGATGAAGGGGATTTCTGCACAGAAATGACATATCTAAAATAAGCGAACTTACCATAGACTTGAAAAAATGCAAATCCGAAGAGCAGGAGTGGCGTCAGCAGACCCATTTTGACATATTAAAAACAATCCCGATTGCTTGCGAAACCAATTCGACAGAGATTTTTTTTTAAAAAAAAGGAAAGGGGAAGGAAAAAAAAAAAAAGAGGGAAAAAAGAAAAGTATCCAAAGCCAGTAAAAGGTAGGTCCAAAAGTTTTCAGTTTCCTAGCAGCTAAAGTGGAAAGGGAAATCTTCAATTCAAAAGCCGGAGATGCAAAGGTCTTGAATGTGACACTTTTAGATCCATACAGATTAGAGAAGCAGCGAGTGAGCTCCGAAGGCTTCTGCTTTGCACACACGCTCCTGCCTAAATTCCCACCAATCAAGCCCAAGCAGGGGAATTATTCAAGTATGTCTAAGACTCTCTTTAGGATCCATGGCAATCCAAAAGCAAGCTCTTTCTTCGGAAGACAAGGAGAGACTCTCAGAAAGGACCTGATTCCTAGAAAGTGCTCCACAAACTTCCCGGCACTTTGCCGGAAAACCATTGGTTTGGTTCGGCTATTTTGCCTTCCTCTCGCCCTCCCCCTACCCCTTTTCTCTCCCTTTCTCTCCCCAAATCAGTTCAAGCTGCAGAGTTTCTCACTTAACTTCCATAATAGGAACGCCCAGGCAATGTGCTACACGGGAGGGGAACGGCTTGCTTTCTCAGCATCCCCTCAAAAGAAAAATAAAAATAATGATGGAAAAAAAAAAATAAATAAAAAAATTCCGTGTCCCCTACACCTCCCTCCTCACTGGCAGCGGAGCGGGAACTGTTGGAGGGCAGGACCCCGGCGTGGTGCCGCGGCTGCTGCCGAGCGGTGGCGGCGGCGGGGGCTGCGCGGAGTTCGGGGCTCTCCCGGCGCCGCGGCTCTCCCGGGCGGCCCCGGAGTCCGCCGCTCCTCTCCTCGCTCCGCTCCTCTCTCCCCTCCTCTCCCGCCGCCTCCGCCTCCCGCCGCCGCGGACACACCGGCTGGCAGGGAGAGGGAGGAGAATGAGCGCGGCTCCCGAGGCTGCCTGGGGAAGAGAGGCTGCGGGGTGTGGACTAAACCACTGCGCTCCACACCCACGCGTCCCTCTCTCTCCTCCCGGGGTAGGGAGATGGGGACGGCGATGCCAGCAGGCAGCCGCAGGGCTGGGAGTCAGGCTCGCTGCCTCCCCTCTACAGTTGGGTGTAGGTAGGATTTACATGATTGCGCCTCACCGCTTCCTCTTTAATGGGCAGCTAATTTTTCGGTAAGTGATTTCATGGAACCGTTCTCTAATTATTCATTTTCCCTCTCGCGCGCGCACGCAGGCGCTCGGGAGTGAGACCCTCGAAAGGATATTCCTCAGGGATTTCTCTGCTGGACCGCTCTGTGGATAAGGAAGGGAATGTGGCAAATAAAATAAAACAAAACACAAAACAATAGATCGCACTTGTCCCACAGAGCCGGCGGGCTCCGCCGAAACCCAGGAGCCTCCAGCCTCCCTTGGGCCCCTTGGATGCAGCGCAGCTCCCGCCAGCGGGAAAGTTTCGAGGTCCCTGGAGGCGGCAGTGACGGAGACGGGAGAACGAGCCGCTTCGCCCCCCGGGAACCGGGAGAACAGCCCCTCTCCCCCAGACGCTCGGAACAAACCCCGAAGCACCACAGCAGAAAGAGGGAGGGACACGAGGGAAGGAGCCACGCGGAGGAGGAAGGCGGGATGTAAGCGGCTCCCGGTGCCGGAGCGGGGCAGAGCCCGAGAGGGGGCACAGATAACCCGCGAGGGGGCTGAGGCAGCCCGTGAGAGAGACAAAGATGATACCCCGTGAGGGGGGAGCATTGACACCCCGCGATGGGGACACAGACACCCTGTGAGGGGTCACACACCCCCCGGGGGTCACAGACAGCCACTGGGGGGTCACGCACACCCCGGAGGGGACACAGACGCCCCGCTTAGGAGGCGCAGACGCCCCGGCGGGGCACAGCCATCCAATGAGGGGTCACAGACACCCCGAGGGGGCTCAGACACCCCGTTAGAGGGGCATAGACACCCAATGAAGAGTCACAGACACCCCATTAAAGGGACACAGGCACCCCGTTAAGGAGGAACAGACACCCTGTGAAGGGGTCGCACACACGCCGGGGGTCACAGACACCCCGTTCAGTGGTCACACAAACCCCGTTAAGGGGGCACATACACGCCGCGATGGGGACACAGGCGCCCCGTTCGGGGGTCACACACACCCGCGGCGTCCCCGCCGTCCCGCCCGCCGCGGGCCGGCGGCAGCGCCTCACGGTGAAGCCCGAGCGCCCCCTACTGTCGGGCTGCGGGCAGCGGCCGCCCCCCGCGCCCCGCGCTGCCTTTTGTCGCCGCGGCTTTGGGGTCCCGAAGGCTTTATCTCGCTTTACTTTCTTCCTTTATTTCCCCCCCTTTATTTTGCATATACTAGAGATTTATTCGTTTAATAATTTCTTCACGTAAAGAATCCAAACCGTATCTCTGCATAATGTACACTCCCCACGCATACTCCCATAAACGGTCCGCAAGTTAATTCTTCCTTAATTCTTGAGTGCAGTCAGTGACAGCTGTTTTACCGTTGCAAAACGTTACAGTGTCAGGGGGTTTTAAGTGTCTGAGATGATTACAGCTGTTTCATACAAAGTCAGATAATAACTCCAAAGCCTCTTGATGGAAGTAAGGAATGGTGTCCCCCTATACTCACAATATGCCCTGCAGATAAATAAATACCATAGAATCACAGAATAGTTTGGGTTGGAAGGGACTTTAAAGGTGATCTAGTTCTGAACCACCTGTCATGGTCAGGGACATATTCCACCAGACCAGGCTGCTCAGAGCTCATTCAACCTTGAGCACTTCCAGGGATGGGGCAGCCACAGGTCCTCTGGACAACCTGTGCCAGGGCCTCACCACCCTCACAATAAAGAATTTTTTCCTAACATCTAATATACACCTATTCTTTGTCAGTTTGAAGCCCTTCCCCCTTGTCCTGTCACTCCATCCTCTTGTCAAAAGTACCTCTCCCTCTTTCCTGTGGGCTCCCTTCAGGTGCTGGGAGGCCCCAATTAGGTCACCCCAGAGCCTTCTCTTTTTCAGGCAGAACAATCCCCATTTTATCAGCCTTTCCTCTAATCCGCCTGCTCCATCCCTCTGATCAATTTAGTGCCTCCTCTGGCCTGGCTCCAACAGGTTCCTGTCCTTCTTGTGCTGGGACCCCAGAGCTGGATGCAGCCCTAAACGTGGGGTCTCACCAAAACAGAGGAGAGGGGCAGAATCCCCTCCCTGCCCATGCTGGTCATATATTACTACACCTGAAGATTATCTCATGAAGAAAACTATAAGTAAGGCTAATTAGGCTAATGTGATCAAAAAGTTGTTGTCATTGTGCTTGTGAATTGGCAAAACAAAAGGACCATAACTACCCCATGCCAGTGTGTATAAATACATGAAATATTAAAGAATATTTCCATTGTAGTGGACATTTCAAATACAATAGTAAATTGAAATACATTGTAAATAGCTTAACAATATACAGACCTTTTCCTGCTTCTCAAATAAATTTAAGATAAATTTAATAATAGCTGATGTAGGCCAGAACACTTTGTAGACATATACAGTCTTCAAAACCCTTAGGTACAAAGGTACCCATAGAAGAGTATAATGACTCATACAAATGTTCCCAGTGAAATCAGTGGATTATCCATTATAGCTGCTATTTTATTCATTCACTTCCAGTGAACACCACATTTCAACTATTAAACACTTTGCAAAACTTTGAAAAGTTTCAGCCAGATTTGACCAAATCTTTTTATTTGCTCATGTGTGTATCACTGATATTTGTTTCGTCCTTTGAGAAGATTTAGCAGTTCCCCGAAATAATATAAAAGGTCATCCAAAGATGTTCAGGATCAGAGGTGCAAAAGTGCTATGGTTTACAAGTGCAGGATAAGTCACAGATCAGAGGCACTGGCCTGTGAGCAGGGTTTTCTGGGAACAGTGTGTGCTTCCATACTAAGATGCGGTCCAGATACTGGAATAAAAAAACATATGCTTGTCTCTGGTCTTTCAATAACCTCCAGTGAACACGGCCAACAGGACAGATGTTCTCTGCTTGAATAGCAAAGTCTGTACAGAGGAACTGAATGTGCCAGCTATTTGTTTGGCCATGAGCAATATGCCACCTGATTAAATACTTGTGTGAGCAGGATGAGAAAAAGATGTGTCAGGAATGGTGTGCATAAAGCTTCAGTTCAAAGGGTGTTGTTGAGGGGGAACTTTAGAACAGAGAAATGGCACAGTAAGATTGCACTAATTCATACTCAGGTCAGTCTTCAAGTCAGGCAGGACTAATTTGGTAAAGCAGCAGTGAGATCAGATTTGTCAGTGTCACACATAAAAGTTTCATTGCTTTCCCAGTCTGATACTTCATATCGTTGATTCCTAGACCTATACATCTGCATTAAAATATATATTTAGTGTATGAAAGATTGGATCTAGTGTTTAAAGAACCAGTGTTCTAAGCATAGCCCTCTCTTTTCTACAATTCACAGCATTTTTCTTCTAACATTACCATTTCTGGTGTTACATGTGTATATAACATACTCGATTTTCTGGTTGCCCTAAAACCCTCTTGTTATCGTCTCAAAAGAAGAAAGGTTTTAGTTGAGGTGGGTCATACAGAATTTCTTGTGGATACCAGAGCTATTCACCCAGGCAATTACTGAAAGTGAACAGAGATCTTTAATACCAAAAAATGTACATGTGATAAGCATGTAATTTAAATGTAGGCAACTAAGTTAAGTTAGGAGGCTGCTCCTGCTAGACTCTGGAGTAGACCAAAAGGCAGACCCAGAGGCTAATTCAGAGCATGTAATGTTACACATTAACATGTTAGGCACCTCTGATCTAACATCTGACATGTTAGATCTCAGGTCTAACAGACTTGATCTTAGGTCTGTTAGAGAGACCTAATGTCATCCTAGACATGTTGGGTCTCTCTAGAGAAGCTACCTGGAACAGAGGCTAGACGATGTTAAAGGAATAAAGTAGGTATTCATTAAAGGGCCTTCAAAGGATACACCTTGGGCAGTACAAGAGCCTGGCCATGGCTCCACCCAAGACAGACACAAGATGGTCACCTAGTCACAAGTTTTCACACTTCTATAAGATTTGGTCCATTTACATATTTGGGTAATTATCCAGTTACAATTTCAGGTTATGAAGTCCCATCCTCCCAGACTGCTCTCCTCAATTCGCTGTTGTTTCTACTTTTGGGGCCTAAAGCTGCAACGCTATCCTTGGTTCTCAGGGGGAAANAGATTTGGTCCATTTACATATTTGGGTAATTATCCAGTTACAATTTCAGGTTATGAAGTCCCATCCTCCCAGACTGCTCTCCTCAATTCGCTGTTGTTTCTACTTTTGGGGCCTAAAGCTGCAACGCTATCCTTGGTTCTCAGGTGGAAAAGGATTGTTTTGTCTAAACTGTGAAGAGAACTTGTTAACACTTTATAGGGAGTTCAGAGTCACACACTAAGGCAGTACAGAATTTGAAAAATATACAGGGTAAAACTTAAGGCATCACAGTATCAGAAACACGAAAAGAGAAAGGAAGAAAAATGACACAGTGAACATGGACCTTTCTAGAGAACAGATTTTTGTCTTCCTCTGTGCTTTTCTGTTCCAGGTCACTGGCTTCTGATGCCATCTGACTATTGAATACATGATGAGAGAACAGAATTTATAGATTTTAATCCTTATAAATGCTGAAGCACGATTATTATTCCTGCCACAATCAATAGGATCCTCCACAGGAAGATTATGAGAGGTAAATCAGGAACTGGGTCCAGGAAAAGAAGGCATATTGGTGGAAACAGTGTAAGCTGTTGGCTATCTCACAAAGCCCCCTGAAGAGTAGTTTTCCTGCTGTCTCTGGATACCATAACTCTGATTAAAC
>WAAG01028421.1:9986-21484 GCA_013390105.1 Tichodroma muraria | reverse complement strand
AAAATTTGAAGCAGACACAAATATTTGCTTTTAACACCAGCAATATTTCAAATTCACACAGCATCGAAAAACAAAAAAAAAATCACTCTGGAGATCTGTAGAAAATAATCTGAAGTGATCTCATCCTTTCATTGCACCAGGTGCCCTGTTCTGCTTTGTGTATTGTCTTGACTCTCTCTTCCTGAAGAAAGAACCAGGTAATTAAGATTCAAGGGCAGGATTTTTTTCTGGAATTTGAGTTCTGGAAACATGTTCTGTAGCAGCAGAAGCTGTAGAAGCATTTTTTTTTTGCAGGAATCAACATTAATCAAATGTTTGGAGGTTCAGATATCTGAAAGTATTTACGCAACTTCCCATTCAGTCACCCTTCTGAGGATCTCTGTCTATCAATGGCAAAATGCTCTTTTTTTAAGTAAGAAAGAACTCATAAGAACACTCAAACTCCAAATATATTCCATATAATGGTTTATTTCCATAAAGGGGCTACTTTTAGACACCCTTTCTGATTGTTTTATGCTACCATTAGAGTGGAGAAAGTGGAATTATATTAAGCATCAAATTTAATTCTAATTTAATCCATTTCCCTCTGTGATGTGTCACAGAATTTTGCTTATACAAAAAAAAAAAAAAAGAGATTGGGGCTAGTCAAAGACAGCAGTGTTGAGTTTTGTTCGGTTTTTTGATTATATATTTTTCATTCTGATAAAGAAATATGCAAGACTTCACAGAAAGGCAAAAAAGAAAATAATTTGTCGTAAAGCCTCCTAGCCCATCTGCAAAGAAAGCAATTTCCACCACTGTAGGTTTACTTGTAAAATAGTCTGCATAACATTAATCATAACCATCTGACTCTCATCCCTCAATTTCCTGGGGTCAGGAATATTCATCTTATATATCAAAAACAAATAGCTTTCTCAGACATATGTTTTGGTCAAACAGATTCAGGTATTTGTATCTATGAACTGCCAGCCTTTGCATCTCTTATAATCTTGTTTTTTTCACTGTAAAGATATTGTTAGGAGCATAAAAGTGGCTCAAATTGGATTCTGTTCTGTTTCAGTTTTGGAATAATGTAGTCAGTGCTGATATGAGTTGCTGAAAATGAATACCTCATTATCCAAAATTCTTCTTTCTAAGCTTAATATTAGCTAGGAAATAAAAATATGTACATTAGACACAAAAAAAAAACCCAAAACCACCAGCTAAAGCTATTTTAATATGGTTACATTGTATGTGGATATGTGACTGAAAAAATAAAATTAGGAATGAGTGAAAAACCCCCAAAGTTCAGCCTTCTCCACAACTTATGTGAAAAATAAGAGTCATGCCTAAGCAGGGACACAACATTCACCTGAAACAGACTTCAGATGAAGTGGCCTGAAAAGTAATAAGCAAGTTCAGGCTAGCTTGTGATCTTATTTACATCCATCTAAATGTAATATCTAGTCAGAGCAACTATACTTATTCAAAAAAAAAATAAAGCAGAATTTGTCTTGTCCTACTCCTCACACAGTTCTGATTTCAGCTCAGATCATCATCCAGCTTAAAAACTGCTAGTTACTGCTCCTCTGATGTTTGTCTTTGTGGAGTTCCCCCTTCATCTTTCTGATGTAAATCCCACAAGGCAGAACTCCCTTTTACGGGCCAGCCTTCCCTGTCATCACCTGTTATGCCTATGCTGCCACAAAAGCCTCTTTTCATCCCCAAAATTATCTGAATTCAGAATTCCTGCTTTATTCCCACCACTGGAACCACTTTGTTTTGATCGTGGCCAAGTCACTACAACCCCTCAGAGTCAGGAGAAGCAATGCATCTGTTCATTCTCTTCTGTGGCATTACTCTAGGTTTTTAACCACCTAGGTACCAAAAATTATGTGTTTGCCACTCTCAGGGATATTGCACTGTATTTCGGACATGGTGTTGAGGAAACTGCTTTGTTTGGTCCCGACTGTGTGGTCATGGCAGTACAGAGATAACAGCACAGCTATAAACAGGCACTGAAAATGAACAGGGACAAGGAGAGCCCAAGCAGAAATTTGTGCCATTAAGGTGTCATGAACAATCTCTACAGAAACCTGTATCATAACTGTAATGATAAGACTGTACAATACATTGCACAATTCTTTTTGTTTATGCATGCAAGTAGAAAATTGTTAAAAAGAAATGAAAATGCTTTCCTTGCCAGTTATACTTCCTTGGAAGAAAAATAAACAAATTGCAGACATGTTTGGTGCCAAAAAAATCTTCAGGTATTTACTTTAGAAAATGTTATAATGGGAGTTTTTGGCTGCAATTCAGCTTAGCTGCTGTTGGAATAAACAAAAAGGGGTAAAAAAAAAGAGGTACTTTAAGGTCCCATTTTTATTTAGGTGGGAAATTTAATCTTGAACAAGCTTGAGAGAGTTCTATAAATTATTTTAGACACAAAGACCACTGAAAAGCAAGGAAAGAATATAAAGAAGGATTCTTGCTTATCCAAGACATAAAAGTAGTCATAAAAGCTCCAAATGGAAAAAATAATTTTATAAAAAAGAAAGAACAAAAAGAACTGTCAAAACACCCTGGTGCCAGCTACAGGCTGCAGGGTTTAGGTCTCTGCCCAGGAAAGGAAACTCCTCTGCTCCATGGCAGAGCTCTGGAAAGAAGTGAATAGTTTGAGGAATACCATAAAATCTTAGAATCAGAGGATGATTGAGGTTGGAAAAGGCAAAAAACTATCAGGCAGTCTGAACAGAGAAGGAATGGTAGGTGATGTGGTAGTTGGAGCCTGTCTTGGGCAGAGCATGAAAGGATGGAGTTGTTGAATCTTGGAGAAGTGATGAGGGGGTCAGCAGAACTGCTACCCTGGACTTTTGGAGGGCAGTCCTTGGGCTGTTTCGTCATGCTGAAGAAATCCAGTGAAACCGTGATGAAAAAAATGAAGGAGTACCATCACGATGGTGAAATTCCCAGTGTTAGGAAGAGAATCTAAAGAAACTAGAATTCAAGGCATTTTAAAACACCTGAGACATTATCACTGGGAAACTCCACTCATTCCTCATCTCAGCTGTCATATCCCAGTTACAGGTTTCAGGATCTGCTGAAATGTTTTACCTGGATGTTATCTGTAGGTACTGATGAACCAACAAGTGTGAATCATCTATTACATTTCTGTAAAAGATTCTGATACAAAAAACAGGAGACAAAACCAGAAGAAATATGTTTCTATTTTATTATTTGCTCTCTTTTCATAATTAGTACAGGAACATAGAAAACTTGATACTTAATTTCATTTTTAATCTGTATTTGCAGAAGCCTAGTTCATATTCTGAAAATTAACAGCACAGATGATACTGTGATATGAAGAATAAAATGCAAACAAGAAATTCTTCAGCAAAAAGGAGATGGCTTTTATATAATATATATTATATATATACTCCTTATATAATTTTACTTCTAAGCTAAAGAAGTAAAAAATTAAAAATTAAAAAAAAACACACAAAAAAAATTACTTATAGATATGGGAAAATTATCAGATATGCTAGCAAAAGATATTCAGGAGTGCTCTTTAAGAAGTATGCAAACAGAATTGAAATAAATTCAAAATTTGTGTTACAAAGAATTGACAGTTTGATGTTGCAACCTCAAATAAAAAGTGTTTAATCTTTAAAATTAGCAGTAAAAGTATATTTCCAGGATATTTGGCTTTACATAAATATTCCATATTAATGTTTATATATTAGTAAGGTTTTTTAACATGTCATTTAAAATGTCATAGCAAATTAATATTTCCTTTTTTATTGCCTTATTATAACAGCTATATTCCAGGCAGAACAACTTGCCTATATTAGAAATACTTTATTTTTGAAATCACGTGTGGATGTGACTCTGTATTAATAGAAACATCATTGCTTCTCTACACAAACATATTTCCCATACTGTTAATAAGAGAGTTTGTCACTCCAAACAGGGTTTGCAATTCAGTGCCAGAACCCAGAGCACCATAAAACACCAGTAGGAGTTGAATGATTCACAATGGAATTTCTCACCCCCTGCTGACCAGTGCCCAGCCCGTCCCCGAGCAGGGGGTGCCACTCCTGTGGCCAATTTACCCCCTTGTTAACGTTCAGCATGAGGTCGGATGGGAGGGAATATCCCTTTGGTCCCCTGCGTCAGCTGTCCTGGCTGTGTCCCTTCCCGGCTTCTGCTGCATCCCCAACCTCCTCGCTGTCAGGGCAGCATGAGAAGTTGAGAAGTCCTTGATTGAGTGTAAGCTCTGCTCAGCAACAACCAAAACATCAGAGTGATCTCAACATCATTTCTTTCTTGAATCCAAAACACAGCACTTTTCCAGCTACTGGGAAGAAATTAACTCTATCTTAGCCAAAACCAAGCTGCAATATTACCTGAGTCTCTGGCTTCTCATCTAAAAAGGCTTATATTTGAATTTTTATTTATTTACTTTTTAATCTGAACTGTGGTTTAGTTGGAAGACTTTGAGATATTATTCTGTAGTGACATCATTTATAGCCCAAGTGATTATGTTCTAACCAGACCTGAGATTCCAATTCCCTTTAATTCCTGTCAGTGTCAAGAACCATAGTGATCTGAAAAGAACAGAAGATAAGCTGTGTCACTTGGTAGTAACAAATAGATCTCCTCAACAAGCCAAATGTCAAAATAAAATACAATAGACGGTAAAAATACTATCATGATGCATGAGCAAGTTATACACAGAGAAAATAGTATAGCATTGAAATGAAAATGTATTTTAACTACTGAAATCTTGAGGATTAATTTTAAATAAATAAAAAACATTCAAACAAAATAATTTAAACTTTTTCTTTCATCTTTTTCCACAAAATCTGATTAAATAAATAAAAAAAATAAAAATCCATTCCAGTTCCAGGTAGAAATTGAGACAGACAATCCAAAGCAAAATAAATCAAACAACTTCCCTTAAAATACTTTAGAAGTATTATGTCCCTAAGTTTTTCAAAGGATAACATCAGAAATTAGTTCATTAACTCCCACGAGATAAATCTTTCCTAAGAACTCTTCTGTTACTGTGGGGATCCATTGCTCAACCCTTCATTCATTACCAGTTTCTGTGAAATCTCATTAGCCGTCACTATAAAAATCATTCTTTTATCTGTCATAAGAATCAAGGACTTGGGGACTGGAAGGGTCTGTTTGCAGCACTGAGGCCAGTGCAATGTTCCATGAAGTCTCAGTACATAACGGCATTTTGGAAAATGAATTTTCTTGTCTTTGTAATCCTTCCTGAAAGGCTGTTCCCTATTGTGGCAGCCCTGAGATTTAGGCATTTTGTTCTGATTTCCAAACACAATGTTTTCGTTTGCTACTGTGCCAAGGTTGTGTTTCATCCACAGCTCTGTCTTCCCTGCCTTCCCATGCACTCCCACACATCCTCCTCTCTAACCTGTATTTATAGATGGCAATCACATCCCTTCTTGGCTTTTGTTATACAAGGGTAATCAAGCCAAAATATTCTCATTTACTCATGGAATACAGGCTCTTCATTCACTTGATTACCCAAGGAATATTTTTTCCCTGCATTTCAATTAGTATTTATTAAACACGTTGAAAAGAATTTACACACATTTTCCAGAAGTATTGTATATAAGATTTCATTCTGACATAAATAATTTTTACTTCCTCAGTAAATATTTGTGATGCTGCGTTACACTTGCATTGCTCACAGCTGTTACCAGGTGTGTCACCCTGTAGTCCTTCTTGTAATGCAATATTGCCATTCCCACAGGTGTTGAGTAGATTAATCTGTATTCAAAACCCCTAAATTCTGCCAGTGACATCTGTCAGGAAGTAATTGACCAACTGGTTCTTCTTGTTTCTTCCTTTATCATTCCTCTATCCTGGAAGGACAGATGAGAATATTGTTTGAATTCTTGATTCCTTAACATCCAGGGGCCCTGAAGAATCTCTTGACTGCCCTGAGACTGCTTATTGCAACTTCATTGCTGTCTACATGGAAAGCAATAATGGATATTAATCCAAGGGCCATGCCAGGGATGAAGGTTTTGTCAAAAATTGGGTTCAGTCAGTATTTTGGACCTTCTATTCTCCACAGAAGGGATCTTAAACAATGAACCATTGTCTTAATTTCTTTATGGAATTGTTTTGAACGCAGGGCATAGGCCAACTTCACCTTGGGGTCACTTCCAAGTAGTAAGAAACATCTTGCACATCTTTCTTTGATTCTGCTTCCAGTCTTGTCCTTGCTATAGCAGGGCATCTGGACAAGTGGACAAGTACCTGCTGCACAAGGCAGGAACTTGTCACAATTGTCCCCTATCTCTTCATTCCTCAACCTACTTGCTTTCCCCTGAGCCCTGTTATGGAGCAGAGGAGTTCTCCTCCCCGGGCTCAATCCCAGAGCCATTCTCACTGCTGCAGCTGTGCTGCCATAGGAGCAGGGCCCAGCCTGCAGCTGGCACTGGGATGGCAACAAAGTTCCAGTAGAGCTCTGTCTGGGCAGTTCCTCAGTCGTGGAGGGTGTAGAGATGAGAGTTCTCCTATTATTCTCCGAAGCTCAGAATATTTTTCATGAGCCTTAGTAGAGAAGACTGCATCTGAAATTAAAAAAAAAAACATATATTCAGGATAGAACTCATCTATTTCAATGTCGACTTTAAGATGAGACAAATGTATTGCAGAAATGAACATTCTTTTCTTTTGAATAAAAATGTAGCCAAGGTAACTAATAAGTCAGGTGGTATCTCCTAGGTGTATTGTTGAAATTCTGTACCATTGAACCACAGGATAATAAAATATTTTTAGATCTTGAGGTCCCCCAGAACTCAACAGTGAAATCCTTGTCTTTCTCTTGTTGCACGCTGCTCAAAATGCCCTTATCTTTGTGCTGTTAAAGGCCTTTCTCCTGCAATTTTGCAGCCTCTCTTTCTGTTGCAACTCTCGAATCCTTTCCTCAGTAATTGAGTCAGTTTTTCAGTGGTGCTTGGGCAGTGTATTTCCTTGTAGTTCCATGCTGCTCTCACACAGTTGCTTTGTCCATTGCCTCACACCTGCAATCCCAGATATCAGTGCCGTGGTGGGTTCTCATGGGGCATGTTTGCCATAGCTGGAGACACCTCCACCTGATTAGGCACATCCATTCAGCACTAACAGGAATAATAAACGGGAATAAGCTATGTCAGCAAAGATATCTTAATTGTTAGCACTTGATGCACGGGAGNTCGTTTGTCTATGTCCTCATCCATGTACTCTGTGTGTGGAGTTTTGTGCAATACTCACTGTTGTCAATGATTTTTTTAAAAATCTCAACTGCAATTTATCATGAAATTGTCTTACCATGAATTTATCAAAAATATATCACAAAACTGTCACTGGAAAAGTTATTGTAAAAATCGGTAGTTCCCACGAGTTCATGTTGAGATCAATTCCTCAGTCAGATTCTGCAGGAAAAGTAAAAATGGAAAGAAAAAAGAAAAAAAGATAACAAATTAAAATTCTTTTTATGAAAGTGAATAAAGTAAATGGATAAGCCAGGAGACAATGATGAGAGATATAGTAACATGGAAAACAACATAATTTTCCAAGTGTAACAAAGTAGTCAAAGAAGATATTTCCTATTTCCTTCATCCTATTATAGTGGCTTATCATCTGATAAAAAACAAAACAAGCAAGTAATCAATAAACCAAACCTACTTTCTGAAGTATTTAATAAGTTGTAGGTTGTGAAGAATTAAATGCCACATCCTATTCAGTATTATTGGTCCAAGAATTTCTCTGTTCATAAGCTATATTCACTGTTAAGCTATCTTAACACATTTAGAAATAGCTGGCCATTCTTGTTTGGTGAAAAAGTATTTTAGTCTTCAATTATTACTTCTAATGTGAGCAGATATATTTTTGTCTAGCTAAATAAATTAGGATCTGTAATGAAAATTCTTTTCTATATAATTAGATTTGATTAATCAAATCTGAAAAGTGTGACTCTGCTTCATATTTTAAAACATGCCCTTGCTTCTAAGCTGATCACATCTTTTGGTCCTTTATTGTGAAAGATGACAAAACATTTTATAACCTGGGGACTTGAAACCTGAGTACAGAATCAAATGCAAGAGGAGCAGATTGAAAATTATTTGATGCTTTGGAAAACTTACTAATATGTCAGAACCAGCTTTGGTTTCTTTTTTGGCACTCAGTACACACTGCATATTTGTAAAACAGTAATTTGTCAGCCTTAATAACAACACTAGTTCATGTTTGAAAATTCCATTTTTGTTGCTCTAAACCTTTGCCTGGAAAATACAGAATATTAGAATTAATGTCATATTTACAGAAAATCTTCCTGTTTGAGGTTTTCCCCTCTCCATTTTCCTTCTTTTTCCCTGCCTGTGCTACTATATTAAACCTCACACTTGGATATACTCCTAACATTGCTTTATGCTCCCTGTGACTGTGTCTAAGTTGAAACCACCAAGTTCTGGACTCCTGGATCTGAACACATCTCCTGACTGTCTCATTCATATGAAAATGAAAACTCTCTGATTACCATTTTCATTGTAAAGGAAGCTCAGTTTGCAGAGAATCTGTAGCAAATTCTATCAAATTCCCAGTCTTGAAGAATGAATTCTTAAAGGTAGTCAAACATAAAGGTGAATTTGAACAAAGTCAAAGTAGCAGGAGTAACCACTTAGTATTTTCAGAACTTGTGTTTTTCACTTATGCAAAGTCAAAAATTAGCATTTAATCCTCCAATCCTCAAGATGAATCCAGTCAATAGAGTGTTGTAACTGAATATATTTTTGTATGCAAAAAAAGTGTATTTATCAACAAGGAAACTAGAGATCACCTCAACAGTTTTTAGAAGACTGATAAATCAGATAAGCTTCAGATTCCAGAAGAATTTTTACTATTTACATGCATTAGATGAAACTTTGTGCTAATGGTTAATCACTATCTGTACTTCTCACTAAAACTGTTAGTCTTTCACACTTAATCTGCTAATTGCTCTGACTATGCATTTGCATGGAAATGATGCTGTGTGGTGCTGATGGCAGGTGAGCCCTTGATGGCTCCTGGTCTCCCAGGTGCAGGATGAAGAGCTCTTTGATGAATTAAGTCAAAACACAAGCAGACACCTTCCCAAATTTCCTTTGCTTTTTCATGTGCTTTTATACTGCTCTTCTCCCTCCCTTCAGTGTGGGGAGATGGGGGTTGGGTTTTCCAAGTCATGATTTTGTTCAATGGGCAGGGTGTCCTTCCTCTTTGCTGTCTCTTGTGCTTATTTCTTCTTCCTTGTCATGAATACTCTGATCCTTTGGTGATACTTGTTTTCATGTTTCCCCATGTCTCAATTTTAAGGCTTTTCATATGCACCTTTAACTCATGTTTACTCAACAAATATAGGGCATTCTGTTATTTTTCCTCATACTTTCCCTTTTCCTAAAAGAAGCTACCATAAGAGTAGACATTTAGGGATAATTTTGTCCTGAAAAAGTTATTCTTTGTTTTACTTTTTTTGTGTGTGTGAAAAAACTATTCACAGTTATTCTGTAATGGCTAAAAAATACTGAGGTATGTGAATGGAGAAGCTGCAGGACTGCTACTTCTAAAGAGGGTCCATTTTTAAAAAGTGATATTTTTTTTAGTTTGTTTTCTTTTTCTGTCTCCACCACTGGTCCCTAACTTTCTGTTGAAAAACTCTAACCCTGCAAAGTACTACCTTGCCCTTATAGTCTGTGCAACAAGGTGCTAAGATTTTTGATAATATCCCAGTAAAAATAACATACAAGGTATATTGTTATTATAGTAGAATAGAAGTAAAAATAGAAATGGAAATATCAATAATGGAACTAGAAATATATCATGGTGTCTTATAAGTGGCATATAATCTTTATTGCCTAAAAAAACACAATTAAAAAATTGTAGGTATAAATTAGCTTTAATTCATCACTTACAAGTGAGTTAATAGGCAAGGGAAGCGCTGTTACAGCCCTCCAGGCAGCCTAGTGAAATTTGTGAATAGATGGTAGTACCTGCCACTGTGCTCAGACCCAAAAGTGCTAGTTCTTTTTCTCAGGTAAACTGGGAAGGCACAGCAGTGTAAAACTGTGAAATCTGGTGTTATTTACTATTTTATAAAATAACTTTTTGTTGAAAGTCTGTTTTCTGGTATGTGCAGAGAAAAAATGAAAAAAAAAAAAAACAACCAAGGAAACTAATAGAGGGTGCAGTGAAAGCTTTCTTTCAGCTTAGCCAAGCTTATTGAATTTTCTGAATGAAGTCTCCGCATTTTTTTTCTTTTTTCCTTTGGTTTCTGTGTTTGCAGCAGGGCTAGCAGGTGGGATGTGCTGAAAAGATGCTGAGAAACAAGGGGCCATTCTGAATTTCTCTTTTTCTTTATCTTTTTTGTTTACCAAGCCCTGTGTTACTTTGTTCTTGTCTTTCACTTCCTACATGAGTAGTATGTGTTCAAGAAGTGAATGAGACCACTATTACTCTTTAAATTAGGTATGATGGTGCTGGCAAGAACACGAACTGCCATTACAAATTTGTCTTACTCTGTCCTGGCTACATTTTATCTAAAAATTAATCTATACTTTATTTGGTGATTTTTTTAAAATTCAAAACTAGCATATATATAAAATAATATTAGGGGTTTAGTGTATGAGTTGCACTTCAACAGATGGAGATAAACTCTATTTAAAAATCTGTTTAAGTTTTATGATAATTATTTATTAACGTCACCTCCAAAATCTTGTTAGTAAAACTTTAAATCTGGAAGCTGAATACTGTGAAAACAGCAGTAGTACTTCAGTCTGTATCATTGTAATCTGAAAGACATTAGATATTAGGCAAANTCCTTCTCACTGATTCTCCATTCATTATATTTGGTTACTTGACATTTCAGATATTCACCATCTCCTGGCTCAGGGCTGAACTTAAGAAATCATTGTGTAAATAATTGTTCTTATTTTGATGAAAACAGTGACTTTGACACAAAAAAAATGAAGTCCTTGTAGATCAAATGGTGCATGAAGGAAAAGAACTGCAGATAAAGGTGTTTAAAATGGGAAAACACTTTAATAAACCAGCAGCTGTAGCATTTTGAGATCAACCACTTTTTTATAGGCCATATTTTTTTTCTAAATTGCCTTTCTCTGAAGTCTGTCTTTTTAGATTCTGCTCAGTATGACTTTGACAGGGTCAGACTTTTAGACAGCTCTACAGTGATCTCTATTAGGAGTTGGATAGCACAAATCCAAGATTCAGGAAAGAGAATGAACTAATCTGATCTGACCTCTAATACAGCAAAGGACACCAAAAAGAATGGTAGTGATGATATTCCTAGCTAAAAATTAAACGATGCCTTGTCTTACTATTGTAACCAGAACTGTCCCTCAAGTGGTTTTGTCCTGTGATAGCTAACACATTCCAAAAATGTTTCTGGGCCGTCCTCAGAGCTGGTAAAAATCCATCCTAGTTTTCAGTCTCCTAATTTTGACCTG
>WAAG01028419.1:0-18442 GCA_013390105.1 Tichodroma muraria | reverse complement strand
TTTTTTTTTTTTTTTTTGTTAACCACACTTAGCAGAGGCCACTTGCAGGAAAACCAGTCACATGAGCTGTTGAGGATTTTCCTATACAGCACCTATTTCTACCAGCTTAATTCTAATATGTTTTTCTGCTCTTGTTTCAGTGTTGCATCATTTTTTGTTGAGTAACAGAAGTTCTACTCCTCGTTGATCAATGTGACAGTGTTCAGTAGTTTACGAGATGAGCCAAACTCGTGGGAAGTATGACTTCTGTATTGGTCTGGTGTTGGCTATGAGTTCCAGCATTTTCATTGGAGGAAGTTTCATCCTGAAAAAGAAAGGTCTTCTCCGATTAGCCAGGAAAGGCTCCATGAGAGCAGGTAAATACATACATCTTTTAATAAATTGCTAATGTTTAGTTTTTGCTGTGTAACAGAAGATTACTTCTCTTCATTAGTTCTGATGAACTAATGATATTCTTTTTACTTTTTTGGATTTTTGTTCCATGTATATGAAACCTAAAACATAGAGCTGGTGTATATTTCTCTGGTGTCAGATACCCTTAACTCTGTGTGTGACACATGCTATTTAATGCATGTGTAATGCCCTCTGGAGACACTTGTCAAAGGATTCCTTTGTATGTCAGTTAAGTCTAAATTGTACTTGCAAATTAAACTTGCAAGCAGCACTCTTAACTACATTTGTGCTCCTGAATGAGTGAACTTAAGGGAGTGTTAATCATGTTTGGGTGTCAGGAGATTGTTTTAGAAAGCTAAAAATCACGTGTAGTACCTGAGTGTGCTGAGTAGTGTGCCTCAAGGGTTCCTACTGGAAGCAATGCTATTAAATATCCTCATCAGCGACAGAGACAGTGGGATTGACCGAGTGTGCTGGCAGCGGGGTTGTGGATCACACCGAGCTGAGGGCGCAGTTGGTGCTCTTGGGTGAAGCAGGTGGCATCCAGAGGGACCTGGATGGCTTGAGGAATGCGTCTGTGCAAACCTCAGGAGGTTCAGCAAGAACCAGAGCAAGGTGCTGCACCTGTGTCAGGGCAACCTCCGGTATCAGCACAAGGCTGGGGGATGGACGGATGGAGAGCAGTCCTGCCCAGAAGGGCTCGGGGATGCTGGTGCATGAGAGGCTGGACGTGACCCAGCAAAGTGCAGTCACAGCCCAGAAACCCAAACATGTCCAAATCAGGTGTGATCAGCAGGGCAAGGGAGGGGATTCTGCCCCTCTGCTCTCCTCTGCTGAGACCCCTCCTACAGTGCTGAATCCAGCTCCAGAATCCCCAGCATGGGAAGGACATGGACATGTTGGAGCAAGTCCAGAGAAGGGCTGTGAAAATGATCAGAGGGACAGAACACTTCTGTTAGGATAGGCTGACAGAGTTGAGATTGTTCAGCCTAAAAAAAGGGTCCTGGGACACTTTATAGCACCTTCCAGTACCTAAAGGGCGCATATAAAAAGGAGGGGTTTTTTTGTTTGTTTGTTTGGTTTTGGGTTTTGTTTTTTTACCAGGGCCTGTATTGACTGAACAAGGGGCAATGGTTTTAAATTGAAAGAAGATAGATTTAGGTAGAATAGTTGCAGCATCCTCAGATGATTCAGAAGGTTGACTCTGAATATTTTTATTCAGTACCTGTCATCTTTGCTTCTAAAAGATGGTTGATCTTAAGATACATAATATATGCACCCTGGTTTGGAATGAGAAAATGTGATGTTTGTACATGTAATCAACCACATATAAACCATGCACAATTCCTGCAGAGCAGCAGTCTTAGTAAGAGACACATAACTTGGCTTTTCATGTAATTTCAGTGACTTGAAAGAACTGTTTCTCAGGATAATGCAGATATGATCATCAGTGTCATTTCTAACACAAAAGAAATAAAATCACTGGTTATCAAAGTAGGCTGTAGTAGGCACAGGCACATCAGAAACTGAAGTTGCTTTGATTTCAACCCTTCTACCTAGAGAGCCTAGGTATTAAAAGGCTGCTCATGTTTTTAAGGGCATGGATCACAAAAATTATTTTATGTCATGGCAGTGTTATTAGTGACAGGGTGTCAATGTTTTTAGTGGAATAGCCAATGTTCTTTCAATTTTAGGTCAAGGTGGTCATGCATACCTTAAGGAATGGTTGTGGTGGGCTGGACTTCTTTCAAGTAAGCATCAAAACTTATTCATCTAAGTCTCAAAAATACAATCTGCATTATATAATTTTAATAAATAACTATGCCACAGATGGCAGCATGGTTACAAAAAAAGAGAACAAGATTGGGATTCTACAATACATGGTAATGTTACCTGGTGATTTGATGGATGCAGTTCTAATGATTTTAATATAATTTCTCTCACACCAGAAGTTCTTCCTCTAATGTAACTTCCCTCTTTGTGCAGTGGAACTAGGCAGACATTGGTTTTGTATGTCTCTGTTACCCATATGCATTCTGGTTTTTGTCTTAGCAGAGAAGTGCTTAGATATATAGGATTTCTTAAAGGGAAGCATATTTTGGGATTATGCCTGTTTTCTAAATTTTTTTCATTGCTTGAACTCTCCACTTACTGCCTGTATTCAGGTGGCTATACTGTATACAAGTGGCTTACTGTATGGGCTGTGCTATATCCTGCTATTGCAGATTTCTCCATGCAGAACGTCGTGAGTCAGGCTGGCAGGCTGGGGAGCTACAGCACAGACACTAAAATAAAACACCTTCTGATTTGGTAGAATTAATTCTAATACCTGTTGTAGTGCCACAGCCTGCTTTTAAAGTTTAATAGTGGGGAAGAGGGGCAGGGGTGTGTTCTGCTAGTACTGTTAGCTAAATGCTGTCATTAGAATTTTCCATTGTTCCCTTGCTGCATGTTTATGTCTACATGAACACTTGCTCTGGATCAGAGGTTTGTTGCATAAGACAGCCTAACTCCTGCGTTTTAATTCCTGTTCCTCTGCAGTGGGAGCTGGAGAAGTAGCAAACTTTGCTGCCTATGCTTTTGCACCAGCTACGTTAGTGACTCCTCTAGGAGCTCTCAGTGTTCTTGTAAGGTAAGAAACACTAACAGAAAGCAGTGTGACTTGAGAGAGAAAAGTAAAGCATTTCTTTAGAAATATGTCACTGAACTATGCTGTAATAAATGGGCTTTGTTCTTCAGATTAGAGTGCTTATGAACATCAGGAGTAACTTTTAAGTTTCTCCAAGTATGTAGTGGCTATGATATAAAACGGTTCTAGCAATGCATCTTCGTGTCCATCTCTGAAAAGCTATTGTCTTCTGCATTTCAAAAAGATGGTGATCACAGCAGAGCAGTATTTTCATTCCTAAGTAAACATTTTTGTCTTTCTAAAATTATTATTTCAAGTTCTTAGATATAGCTTTTTTTTGGCAGGCAGCATAAAAAAGGGGTTCTGGGCAGAGATGCGTAGTATTAACAGGTTGTTCTGTCCACAGCAAGTATCTCAAGATAGAAAACAGCTGTTTTTAAGCTGCAGATTGTGCATGCAAGTGACTTGTACAGTCAAAACAACCTGTAACTTGATGAGCAAATGAGTATTACTAATCCCTTGTCTCTTTTATTTCTTAGCGCCATTCTGTCATCCTTCTTTTTAAATGAAAAACTTAATTTACATGGAAAAATAGGATGTTTGTTAAGTATACTGGGATCAACTGTGATGGTAATTCATGCTCCACAAGAGGAAGAAGTAGAAACTTTGGATGAAATGTCCCACAAACTAGGTGATCCAGGTAAGAAAAATGCTGGCTTGATATGTACACAGCCCATCATTTCTTCGTTTTATAGTTTCATTACTGCTGCTTTGAAGTTCTGGTAAGATGGCCTGTGTCTGCTTCACGTAGACGTGTTGTCCGAATGACGTAGAGATTTGAATTCTGTAACATAATTCCATAGGGAACTTTGCATGATGCCAGTGAAGTTGTCTGGCCTTGACTAAAGTGCCTTGAGGACAACTACTTGATGTGATTGTTTAAACAAATGCAGCAGCACAGGTGGATAACCAAAACTTCTATAAATTTTGACTGAAGTGTGTCATCTCTTAGCCCAACTTTGAGCTGTCCTTAAAATGAAGAGGTAGGTGGTGTGGTGTCTGCTGAGAAGTCCTACAGATGAGCTGCTATGCCTGCAAGGAAGATGAGGCACTCACAAATGCACATCTGCAAAGTACTATTTATACAAAGGCAAATCTCATCTTAAACATGAGGAAATAGCCAGCACAGAGATTAAAAAGCTGTTCTTAAGGAATGTCCTGATCATTGGAAACCTGCTGATGAATACAGCCAGCTGCCAAAACGTATCTCCTAAAAAAGACTCAATTCAGACTCAGGCCTGCATCCAGTGGTGTCTACACCTCATTTTGCCTGGGTGTAAGGCAGTTTAGCCATCTTATCCTGTAGTAGTCTTGCAAATAGACTGGTAAAGGTAATATAGCATGCCTGAGGTTCCTTTGTTTTGGCTAGCTCACTCTAAAATCATCTAAACTGTGATGTTGGAGGAATAATGAGAAACATCATGAACTCTTCTGTTTAAGCTGAGTCACTCCTGTTGTTAACACTCATTCCCACTGAGTGTTTTCCCTGCACTCCTAAGATAAATACCCCTGCTTCTGATAAATAGAGTCCATAAGTAACTGGTGTGTCCATTAGTGTCTATAAGTAACAAGAGGTTTTTTTCTCCCCCAACCACAGGTTTTGTGGTCTTCGCAACGCTCGTTGTCATTGTGTCTTTAATTCTAATATGTGTGGTGGGACCTCGCCATGGACAGACCAACATTCTCGTGTACATAACAATTTGCTCTGTAATTGGAGCCTTATCAGTCTCCTGTGTCAAAGGTCTGGGCATCGCTATAAAGGAACTTTTTGCAGGAAAACCAGTGCTGAAACATCCCTTGTCTTGGATTCTGCTGCTAAGCCTTACTGTCTGTGTGAGCACGCAGATCAACTATTTAAACAGGGCTCTGGATATATTCAACACTTCAATAGTGACTCCAATATATTATGTAATCTTTACAACATCTGTTTTAACTTGTTCTGCCATCCTTTTCAAGGAATGGCAACACATGGCGGCTGATGACATTATCGGCACCTTCAGTGGCTTCCTGACTATTATTGTGGGGATCTTTTTATTGCATGCCTTCAAAGATGTTAACTTCACCCTAGCAAACCTGCCCCTCTCTCTGCGGAAGGATGACAGAGCAGCAAATGGCACTTTGCTGAGTGCATATGACAGCTTTAATGATGATGAAGAAAGTTCTGCCTGCCTAGGTGAAATGCAATCCACTGAGAGTCTCTCAGCCAGGAGAAATGGAAGCCTTTCAGCCTTCTGAAAATATCTGCGTGTCACTTAAGAAAAGAACAATTCTGTACCCTGGAATTCTTTCTTCTGCTGTGAAAAGTCCGAGCTTGTCTGGAAATTCATGTACTTTTTAACGGTATGTGTAGACAATCGTTGATTTTTGAGTTTGATTAGTTTGGATAAAGAACACTGACATGTTTTTTATTTGCCTTATTTTTACTTTAAAAAGTACTAAAATGACCTCAGACCACAATTGGTTTTGTTGCTTAAGTTATGTGTAAATACTTTCATTTCATTCTTCTGTTTTTAAGATGTATTGCACTAATTACAATTTTATCAAAAATAAATGGCTTTATTTCTGCATTGGTGGTAAAAAGGTTGCAGTGAACCTGGATCCTTTGTACTTGTGCCCTGAGTGACCATGGAGTGACTGTAACCATATTGAAACAGGAGCTGCAGCAACTACTCTTGTCCTAGTTTGTAAAAGGGAAGAGGGAAGGCTACAACCAAGCACGACTGATCCTTCAAAAATACTGGTTAGGTAAAGCTTTATGCAAAACTTGCTGGATTTGCATCAAGAAACCCCAACTGTACCAAATCAGAGTAACTGGCTGGCAGAAATAGGAAGGCAGGAGCTTGTGCTCTGTGTGGATAGGTGAGATGGTAGCTCCTGCTGTGACAATTTATGCAGAAGGAAGGATCTGAATCATTACTAGTAACCAAAGAAGCTGTTCCCTCTTCTGCAACAGAGGTCAGGCTCTGTCTGTGGTGCACCGTGCTGCCCTGGCTCTGCAGACCTGTTCTGTGTTCCTGATGTTACAGCTTGCACTCACAGAATTGCTGTTTTGTTTGCAGCAACACAGGCATTGGCTGTGACGTGAGTTTTTCAAAAAGAGCCAAAAAAATGAAACATTAATGACATTGCTTAAAAAAACAAAAAAGGGAGGGGTGAGGCAGGTAGGTAGTAATTCACTTTTTGTAAAGGTAGAAAATAAAAATTAGGAAAGAAAGTTCTTATAAAACTTCCTACCATGCATGTGAAAGTTGGAAATACTTGGGACAGAGACTAATAGTTACTGCTGGATGTTGTCAGGTTTAGTGCTTAGTGTTTAAGAGAAATTAAGATTTTTCCTAGGACAGAAAAATACTCAACTTACCACCTGTGAAACAAAATTCTGCTGCCTTCCTTTCATATGCATCATAACATACAGAAGGGGTGAAGCTGTCAAACAAGACAAGTTTTTGATAAGAAGTAATTGGAAATGAAAAAGTTTCACCTTTTGTGCACCTTGCTGAATTTTTTTCCTTTTAGGTAGGGAAGGTTATACCAGGCAAAGAATATTTAGCTCCTATCAAGTCTATATTCCTTTTTAAAAACAATAATAAAAATTTACATTATGAAGATGGGAAACAAACATTTCCTAGGACTAATGTCTGAATTGTCTTAACTTTCAGCAGTGAGAGAACTGGTCTCTTAATTGGTCCCTTTAGTGTCTTAAAACTACTATTAAATGCATTATTATGATCACTGAGGGGAAAAAAAGTTTAACTGGTAAGAATTAGAAATTATTCACATCATGATTAGTTATTTTTAAGTAGCTCTTAAAAAACACAGGCTTTATTAATTAACCATTTCTGCACCAGTGCTGAGCCAAAGCCTCAGGGGCATGTGAGACATTCTTAAAGCAATGATGATATCAGCAACCTAGGAAAGTTGTTCATTTGCTTAACTGAAGCTGGAAGCACAGGGACGCATCTGGCTGACCAAAAGTCTTCTGGGAACTAAAAGACTGTTTCTTAAAGAAAAATCATCTGTTAAATACCTTGTGAAAGAAATGCTGCAACCAGCTGGTGTAACAAAGCACAAGTGCTTCTGACTTGTGTCTCCCACACACTGGGCAGCCTTGTGTGCACTCTCACCACGGCAGACACCACTCCAGAATGGCAGCTCTCAAGCACAGATGTCCTAGGAAAACCTGTGATTGTGGAAACTTGCTGATAGATTGCCTGAAAATTCTCCATCCTGTTTTGCTGAGGAAACTTCAGTTAATTTCTTTCCTCAAAATCGAGTTCTCTGCCACCCCAATACCTGCATATTCTTCACTTCCTGTGTACCTCTTCTATCAGATGCTCATTTCTACCCACTGTTGAAGTCAGTTCCAGGGCTGTGAAGCACCTGGAAAAAGCTGAGCAGGAGAAAAGATGTGCTGTAACCTAACCATGAACTAGTAAGAGGGAAGGAAGAAAAACAGGTTCTCAAAGGGATGCATTCTTAGTTTCAGACTATAGGTTAGAAACACTAACCAAGTAACAGCTCCATAAATCCATATCCTGGGTAAAACACATAATTATCTGTCTGTCTGTTCTGGCCATCTTGGTTAGGGCTGATCCCAAAGCTAGCTGACAAACTCCGACAGGATCCTGGAGTATGCAAGCAGGAGTTACTACTAGTTGCAAAGTTTTACAATTTTACTGATGCAGTGTTTTCATTATACAGCAAGTGTAATTTAGCAAGTACTTTCCATAATAAATCGTGATTAACATCCTTAGAGTTTATGTACTGGGATAGATTACACCTGATCACTGTAGTCAAGATTCTTGTAAACAAGAATTCCTTATCACTTGTAAACGTGTTTGGGTACACAGGTATGTATTGCAAACCAAAATATAAACTGTGTTAGAAGCTCTCATTAGGAAAAAGTAAACAGCCCTCATTCTAAACAATCAAACTTCCACCTTTTAAAAAGATCAGAATCCTATTGGTCAGCTCCATGTTAAAAAACTTTGAAGTAAACACTTAAAATAGCCTTCATTTCCATCATTACTGATCTCTGAGAATAGTTTTGCAAAGAGGAAAAAGAATCAACTGACTAGAAAATTATTCACAAGGCACCAGCAGAGTTTGTTTTGTTTTGTTGTTTTTTTCTCTTTTTTTTTTAATAAAGGCAAATTAAGCAATTAAGGCTCTAATACAAACAATTATGCATTGATTTCTAAAAATTTTTTCTACAGAACCATTTTTTATCCTCCACAGCCATTATTTCTATAGCTTCAGGGAAAAATTATACCAGTCCAGTCTAAAATGGCCACCTTGGGACAGGAATGCAAAGAGATTTCAAAAATCTTACAGACTTAATCAAAATGTATAAAATTTTAGTCTAGAAAAATAAGTATGGATTGTATACAGTTACTGTGCTTGGAGACCGGAGAGAACTGTGTGCCACTCAAATGGCACAGGCATACTGAAAAATGCAGATGAGAGTATTCTTTAAAACTGTTGGTGTGGTTTTGTTTCTTGCTTTTTTTTCCTCACACTTTTAGCCTAAAGAGGTGCAAAAAATATTGTTAGGTGAGAATCTAGTTGCTGGCAAGGGACTGATGAATTGGTGGCTGGAAGCAGCGGACGTGTTCCACGGGTGTGCTCTCTCCATCGCCGGACTTCAAATACTTGTCCAAAATAGCAATTATTTCATCATTCAGAATCTGGAACTTGCGAATTCTCTCAACCATTTTCTTCAAAGGCTGCAAACATCAAAAGAACAGACACAGGAATTATCTTTGGATGTGAGAAGCCTTAGCCAGAAAAGGAGCAAATGCTGTTACCTCACCTCTCCCAACAATGTTACAAATGTTTCCCTTGCACTGCTAAGCCAGTGGAAATCCTAGGCGCATTTCGGCTTCTGACAGTGCTGCTTTGGGTACAAAGAAGCTCAATTTACAGCAGCCTTGTCATTTTGGGAATGAACATATATAAGATGGAAGGCATTAAGAAAATCTCATATATTTGTGACATTAGAATTCTGCTTGACCAGTCTTCAAACTCCAGCCTTAATGCCTTAATCTTTTGTTTCTGAAAATCCTGGTGCCCTCATTTTCAGCAATTCATTCTAAAAAAAGGATTGCCACATCTATGCTGCATCTGAGTACAGACAGCTCTGAGTTGTTGTTGTCTTTATTACTACAGCGAATACAGATGTTTTGAACTCACCACATTCTTAATAACCTCATCTTTGCCATCGTGCTTTTGGACTTTCAACAGGTGGTAGCAGAAATCCAACACATCAAAGCGCCGCTGCTGTCCCAAAAGCACGATGATCATGCAGCCAGCCCAGTGCAAGCCGTCCCCAAAGCACTGCCTGGAACAGGAAACACACCACAGAGAGGCTTCAACTACACCTTCAAAACACAGTCACAGCAAACACTCGGTAATCAGCCACGATGCTAAATAATAAATACTTAGGCATTCATCTAGAAAGCAAAAGCTCTGGTATACTGATTATCATTGGAGTTATCACAAGCAATTCAAATAGATGCTTAACAAAAAACCAGAACTCCCCTCCTCCTTTAATTTCACATAACAGAGTTAATCAAAAAACATTTACTTCCCATTAGACTCCTGTGGCATTACATTTCATTTCCAGTGGCAACAACGATTGCAAAGAAAACAAAGTGGAAATTCAACACCACTCTGCTCCTTTAGGCTGCAGGCATGAAAGGAAGCAAATGCCCTGTGCTGTTTTCTAATTGCTCAGTAAAAAGCATGTTACAGCTCAATAATTTTTCAAAATAAAGATATTCTCAAAACCAACAAAAACCAGCAATTCCTGGTTAACTCATGTTAAATTCCAAGTGCTCATTCTGGCTCTTAATTCAGAGAAGAAATACTTGTTAAAGTTAGATGCACCAATATTCTGCTCTTTTATTTAAGCTGTGTGTCCACAGGGGTACGACCCCTATTGAAAGACTCGTGCTAGGGCCTGTTTGTCACGGGATCATTCATTAGACCGTTTAAAACACTTTCAAATAGAGGGTTATTTTCACTACAGATACAATAGTATCTGTGTTGGCGGATGATGAGCCCCTCGCAGTGACGGCAGCACTTCTCCCTGGTTTTGCACTAAGCTCTTGCAGACAGGCACAGGACGCCTCCCTCCCAGCCCCACTGCCACGGCAGAACAGGCCAGGCACTGTTGCCCACAGGGGCACCGCGGGCAGCTGGCAGCACGTACTCCACAGTGAACTCGTGTGTTCCCACGGGGATGCAGTAGACGAACTGCATTGCGCTCCAGAGGCGATGGAATTCCACACACTCATCCACGTGCATCACCCCGTTGCTGGGCAGGGGTCCGCGCCAGATGGGATCGTCCAGGAAGGAGCGGATCCTTGTCAGGATGACCTCAAACATGGACAGGCCGCAGCAGAGGCGTTCTTTGGTCAGCAAGTCCCCTTCCCTTGCAATTGCTATTTGCTGAAGTGGAGAGAAACAAAGCGTAAAATCCTGGTAAAAGCCACTTCGCCACAAAATTTTATTTTAAAAAATAAATACATTTTTCAGTTTCATGTGGCTTGTTCTAGGAGAAATGTCTTCTGACTTAAAGTGAGGTCAGACACTGCTAACCTGGGGATCAGATCAATGGAAAAACATTCAGAGAACATTGTAAAATCCTTTTTAAGCAGATAAGTTTAAAGTGAGTTACACTAAGTGCAGTAATGCTAGTCCTGGATTTATCTCAGAGAAGTTTAAAGAACTTTTTGAATGGAGGCAGAAAGCAAAACCAAATAGTTCAGTGCTCTGCTGTAGCTCCTGCGTGTGCTCTCCTGCACACCTCCCTCAGCTGCTGCTGTTAGGGATGAGAAAGCTCCGAAGAGGAGCACCAGCAGGCTCAGACAAAATCCATAGGAGGCAATGCTGCTTGTGCTTGTCCCAGCTTGTGCCATCACACAGACAGCTCTCTCCTAGTGCAGCAGCACCTACTGAACTGCAGCACCTACGATGACAAAAGCATTTGAACGCTGCTTCAGGGCATTCTGCCCTTACTTTCTACTATTCACATCTCAACCACTAATAAACTGCTAAGGTTAGCAGGGGATTGATGCGCCCTCACACCGGGAGAAAGGGGAACAGTGCTGAAGCTGCAAAGGCAGTTCAAGAATATTCTCTTTGGTCATTGTTTCCAGGAGAGCTCAACTCAAATTTGGCAGCTCATTTTCCAAGTGTTTCTAAGTGGCTGAAGGAGTGAAAAAATGTTTTAAAAATACATATACATGTGCACAAGAAAACTGATTGCTTTTGGTGGAATTTGCAAGAGGAGCTCCCAGGCTGGACCTTACACTGGGAGGGTATCCCATGGTAAACACACACACCAATTAGCATTTTCCCCCAAACGTGTCACTTCTAACCCCAGTCTCAAATGTTTTAAACTTCTAAGCTTTAACAGCTTTACCAAATTCATGGATCTAAATAAAAATCATTTGCATGAACAGCTGGATATGCAGGTTGAAGTTTTGACAGAGCTATCAGGACAGGCTTTCTGATGCTCAGAATTTCTTGAATTGCCTCTGACACAAATGAGAGAGATTACCTGGGGTGTGCCAAGTCTTTCAATGAGAGGAACCAAATGTAGTGAAGCATATTTTGATTCCAGTCTCTTCATTTTAGCATCAAGTCTTTCACCCTCTGAAAGAAAAAAAAGTGAAGAGAGCAATCATAAGTTGCAATTAACCAAGAGAATTCTTATTTTAACACAATCTTTATCCAGTGAGGATAGTACAGTTCTTTTTAGGCAATTTAAGTATTAAATAGCTGCTAATCTTGAATGCACTTTTAGAGAAATACACAATTATTTTAAAATGCTACATTACACGTGTAAACAGAAAGAAAGATTTGTAGTTCTAATTAACCACATTCAAAATAAAAGGCTCTGTTATGCTGCTGCTGCTGCAAAGATATTTGACCTCCACTTGTACTAAGACAACTAAGTTGTCTTTATGCATAAAATGTTTGTCTCTAGAAGGTGAGGTAAAATGAGGATGGAATGTTGTGTATAGGGCTAAAAAGCAGCTGGCACTTCCTCAGCACTGGAAAGTAGGAAATGTTCTCTGACAATGGTCTGGTTAGTTTTATGCAGAGATGCAAGTAGCTACTGTGAGCTTGGAAATATTCTCAAGACTTTTGTAGCTGATGGGATTTCTCCAAGCAGAACAAATCAGCTACTCCAGCAGAGAGAAATGGAAAAGAAAGGAGACAGAGGAGAAACACAGAAAGAAGAGAGGACAAGGGGGAGGGGGGACAGCTCACTTTCTGATGATGAATGATGAGGAGAGTAGATCCCATAGGAAGGAATCCTACAAATATTCACTACTGCATACACAGTTTAGTGGAAAGGAGGTGAAAAATCTACAGGGACCACTTTTATTTACTTACTTGCTGACAGACTCCCTACATCCCATTTAACTGACGATCCTATAAGCTAAACAGCAGCTTCAAAAAAGCCTCTCACTATATCCACAAAGCAGGATAATACTGCCCTGGGCACCCATCCTGCTTTTCCCTGTCATGGCATTCCTTCTCTTCCCCTTGTAATTTGCACAGAGCACCTCCAGGAAACATTTGTTTTTTCAGCCAGGCGAACAGGCCTGGATCTGATACCTCTGTCCTGTAATTACCAGCGCTGCAGTAAAGGGTGGCTGGAGGTGGTTACTGAAACCACAGCAGCAGGAAGGGAAAGGGGAGAGCATTACCCAAGGAAGGTATTTTCACTTTGCCCATACCTTTGACGTGAACCCTGGGCAGGATGTTTTGGAAGGGCGCTGCGTGCAACAGGTCACACACTTCCTCTAGAGACTGGAACAAAAGGAAAATGAGAAGCATTTAGGACAGAAGCATCGTTCCCCAAACCACACCAGACCCCCACAACGGGATTCCAAATGCAGGCCGATGCCACTGGAGCAACACCAGAGGGCAGCCGGCCTCCGTCACCACGGCAGGGAGCGCTCCGAGCCCCGCCTCTCCTCTCGGATCCCTCCCGAAGACCACTTCGTTCCACCAGGTTACTCCGAACTCCCCGGTGAACTCCAGCAACTGCCCTCCCAGCCTCAGCTGGCACTTCATAAAGGACAGGGTATTTATTAAATAAACTAATGCAGAATGAGTAATTTCGGTGGGAAAGCGGCAGACAGCTCCCGGATAGACAAAAAGGGGAAGAAGATGACTCACTGCTTGGTTATTTTTACCAGAGCCACAACCCATTATCCAAATGGGAGCTTATCGTGGTGGGAGCGTCTCCCTGCCAGGCAGGCTGAGACATGTGACAACGGCAGAGAATGATGTCTTAGGAAGTATTTTACATCTTTAGGGACAGGGGAAAGGAAGACAAATATCTCCTGCTTCTTCGCTCCTGTGCGTACACACAGGGAAAATGCAGAGATGACCAGAAGCAGACGCGTGACTTTGCTACGACCCTCTCCTCATTTTTGAAGCAGAGACCCTACTAATTTGTAACCCCTCAACACTAATATTAGAAAAGTTAGTCATCGTCCATACTCTTAGCAAGGCTAGGGTACTGGGGCTCATGTCCCTTTTCCAGGTCAAATTCCTGGATGTCAAGCAGGGAAATGCCCGTGTTGGGCAGTCAGGATGAACAAGACCCACCCACTGTCACACTGTCACAGATATACTCAGAATTACACTCTGCACTGCGCTAAAGTCTAGATTAGTTATGAGGGATGACCACAATGGAAAAACACTGAAATACATGACAGGGCATGGGGGCCTGACTGAGGACAAAAACAAGAGGAGAGGCAGCAAGCACGGGTGTATGACTGGAAAGGGTAACCTCGGTGGTGTCCCAAAGAAGGTACACCTCCATGCTGGTGTCACTCTGGTACACTCTCAATCCTCCCAGGAGGGAGTGACAGTCCTTGCCTGCCTGGTCTTTCACCACGAACCCACTCAGCCTGAATCCAAAGTAATCCGGCTTCTTATCTTGTTACAGCTGTGCCATTATTGACTACAGGGTTTGCTGCTTGTCCTCCGGCCCTACAATTACTCTCCCCCATGAGGGAGGGATCCTCTAACACCAAGAGCAGGAACCCTGAGGAACAGCATGTCTTCGTTACCTTATCTAACACTGACAGCTTTAATACACCCTAGAGAAGCCTTCCGTGAGGGTTTATTTTTGTCCAACAGCAGGCCCCCAGCCAGCTTGCTGAGGAAATGACGTGGCTGGCTTGCAGTCAGCAAAGATCTCTGCATGCTCCCAACCTCAGCAGCACGGTGAGATTGCACAGCCTGGGCAGAGAGCCTGTATGCACAGCAGGAAGAGACCCCCCCCCACCCAACAGCACCAAAGACAGGGAAGTCAGCACACCTGTTGCTGTTCTGACCAATTATCAATGCCCACCTTTCCTCTGTAAGCACCAAAAGCATTGAAAACAAAGAAATTACAGGTCTGAGCATCTTGTTTGAACAGCAAATAGCAATAACATGGAAGAAGAGTGGGAAAATGGAGATAGGGATGAAGATCAGTTGTAGCACTGTGCCCTCAGCTGTGAGCAGGTTTACACAGGGTAAGATAGACTCTAAGATATCTCAGAAGCAGCTGAAAGACTGACATGTTTCACAGTTTCGTTCAAGCTAGGACAGATGAGTGAATTTCTGCACCACTGTCAGCCATCCAAACAGCAAGGAGGATGTCCACGTCAACCTTGTGATGTTTCAGACCTCAACAGGAATGCCATGCAGGAAAGGAATACAGCAGTACCAGATGCACAACTCGCTGACATAAAGAGTGGCCACATTGTGTGACTGGCTGCAGGAGTGCCACATGTGATTATAATTTATGGTGAAGATTGCAATGTCAGATCCTCAGGTGCCACACAAGAGGCAACATCTCTCATCCAGCAAAGTCAGGCATCACTGCATCTAGCAGACATGAAAGGCCCTGCAAGACTGTGAGAGATGAGTGCAGGAACTGTTTCTACCCATCTGCCCATCAGTAACAGCAAACTCACAGATTTCAACCTTGTTATTGATGACGTTAGTAACAAAAATATGAGAATACATTTTGAGAGACAGATGGATTTTAAACTAGCACAGCAGGCACCTACCAGACTCTGTTCAATGAGGAGGCAAAACAGGACAGCATTTCCCACTTCCCGTAAATTCTGGAAGCAGACAGTCTTCAGTTCTGCATATTCAACAATGTCCTTCAACTGATGGTGAAAAAACTCCAAGATACCTGAAATCAGAAGAGAAGAGAAAAAACTCTCTCAGGAGCCAGAACGAAATCTAGTGATGACCACACAAGCACACTGTTACCTCAGGAAAGCAGACAAAAAATACTGGCCATGTAATTAAGAGTCACAAGATCAGGATTCATTTCTAATTTCTGCTTCAAAAGCTCTTTTCTAACCAATTTGTCTATTCAAAGGTTGCACAAAGTGCATCCATACACTGAGAATACAAACAACCGAGGGTGCAGGTTTAGAGTTCCCTCTCCATGTATCAGCACGAGATTTTATCTCCAAACATGTAGCCTAGAGGAAACTGAAAGGAGCAGCATTTAAATACATTAAAACTCAGAGATTATGAGGTGTTAAGCCAGTGCATTGACCTTTTTAACTGGATAAATCATGCAAAGTGGAGTGCCTAACTTTTCACTCCTGGAAAAGGGAGCCAGTATAAGAGGTAAGAAAAAAATACCCAGGAGCAGGAAGAGAGACTAAAGCTCTCATCTGTTTAAGTCCTGTTTCAGCTGCCGCTCCCCAACCTGCTGCAACACTGACACACTCAATTCACAGCTGCTATTTTCATGGATGATAGAGCCAGCAAGGAGCAGAGAGCTCAGATAGAGGGAAGAGGGGTAGTGTCAGGCTATGACTCTGACAGTGCCATGGGGCCAGGGGTGATCTGCAACCTCTCAAAGCAAATACAGAGATCACAAGCAAGGGTACCTTACACAAATACAGAGATCACAAGTACCTCTGCAAGCAAGGGTACACCAGATCCTGCTGACAAGCACAACAACCAGAACACAGTTTCTGTCAAAGTTTTGAAAAAGCTGTTAGAAACCAGCTAAAATTTTGATTTTCAAACCCACATAGTTTACATAAACATGCGCTTATCAAACGTATTATGGGTTCTCCATCAAACTTCTCCTAAACAACGGTGATGTGTAATATGCTGGTGGACTTCCAGCTCCTCGCCCTCCAGCCCCAGAAAGGCTGCACAGTCCCTTGGTTAGAGAGAAGCCCAGGAAACCACAGGCTCAGCAGCTTCTGCAGAGACCCAGTCTGGTTACCTTTCAGAGGTAAAAGCCATCTGCAGGATGGGAGAGGAAGAGCAGAGAACTACAGTAGGTCAGACACCCCTTCAGCTTTTTACAAGTTAATTCTTAGCAGCATTTCTCCATCTTTCTGCACAAGCCTGTCCCTTCTAAAAAGCCACCAAAACACTTGACTGAGAAGAAAATGCAGCATAAAAAGCTTTCAAATTGCATGCTCCACATGGCAGTTCATTTCCATTACACTGAATCAAACCAGATAAATCTCCACCCAACTGCATCTAAAGCAATTGAGAGAAGACAAGGAAAGAGAACACAGACACCCTTCAGCACCTTCCCATGAGTTCCATTGACACAACTGATGAACACTTCCCATGCAGGAGATCATACTTGGCTATCTACCCAGTGAGGCAATGGCTGGACAGAGCACACAAACATGGAATCCAGCCTGCAGCGTACCTCTTCCAAGGAAATTCCTCAGATTCAGCAGAGGAACTTGAAAACATACAGTGAAGGGAAGAATTACATAGGTAACCCACACAGTTCTACAGAAAGCCTCATATCATTAAAATTAGTAACACAAAACATCAGTGAAGTGCATGATGAGGGGATGCACGACTGGCTCTGTTACATCTCAAAGAACTGTTTGTCAATAGAGTAATAACAGTAAATGAGTATTCCCACACGTATTCACTGGAGGTGAATTTCAGACCTAATTTTAGTACTTTGGTGACTTGAGAGAAAAACAGAACTGAAAAACTGATGGAGAAGGGTTACATGTAGTGAGTGCTTGCTGAGCTCAATTTATTCCAAGGTAACACATTCACAACTAGCTAAACAGAAAACAATGTCAGCACATCACCAATTCCCACCTCCCCACAATATGGGAACTGTGGAATGGAAAAGCTGTGGGAAAGGCTGTCAGTGTTCATGAAACACTGCAGGATACCAGCCAGTCACAATCCCCAGGTGTGTGAGGAGCAGTGAACACTTGTGTTTGTCATTTAAACACACTTGCCCGCCATGGCAATGGGATGCTGAAGTGCTGAATATTGGGACTTCCATTTTAAACATGAGACTGAGAAGGTTGAAAATTTTTCCCAAAAAAGTTTTTGATGCTAGGAAGAAAATGTGAAGTTAGGGAACTGAAATCAGCTTTATCAGAAACCTCCAGTGTGTTGTAGTTACACATGCTAGTATTTCTTTTGTGTTTGTTGATGAAAGGATTCCCACATCTAGAAAGAAAGGTCTTCTAAGGATGAATTGCAAGAAGTCAAATACTTTCCTCATTCCAAGACTTTCTGCAAACAAAAGTCTGATGTGTTATCTTGGACTTCCTCCTGTGCCATAGAGGAAATCAAACTAGAACATCTACCAATGTTTCTGGTCTTATGATCTGTGCCACATACACAGAGATTGATGGTGAACCAACAGAAGGCCTGAAAGATTCCCTGAAACACCATGAGAAACTTCTCCACAGGGCCACCATAGAGAGAAAGCACTATCTGAGCAAACAGGATACTGGTGACATGCATGGCCATGGACATGCTCCTCCCTTTAGCTTGTATGGTAGGTAGGGAGCAGCTCGGTAGAAACAGAAGCTGAGCAGAACGGCAAGGAAGATTCTGCCGCTGCAACATGGAAACAACCACTGGTCATGACAGGGATGGAAAACAGTAGGGTTTTCAGACTCCACTCAATCCTCTACCCAGCCTATGGATTTTGTGGGGAGTTTCAGAAAAAAGGCTGACATCTGGAAAGATCAGAAATATTTTTTCATGGGCAGTGAAATCCTGAGAATAACCCATGTCACCTAAAGCAAATATAAAGGGGCAGGATGGCACAGACAGAAACCAGGAGCAGCGCAGAGAACTGCGACCAGAAACAAGTGACTTACACTGAAAGCGTAACTGAAACCAAAATGAGACATTAAGTCCACCCAAAAGCAGCAGGATAGTAAAAGCCAAAGAGGCTTGAGGTTCACACCATAAAAATTACTTGCTGTCTTTTTCAGTCACTCCTCTCAAAGCCCTTAACAAAGTTCCTTATTTCTTCACTCAAAGCCCCAGAATATATATATATATTTATACATA
>WAAG01028411.1:10023-20237 GCA_013390105.1 Tichodroma muraria | reverse complement strand
AGTTCCTGCATTTCTGAGGTAACTCACCTGATTTTTAAGGGTTCAGAAAGAACAAAGAAACTGGGTAGTTTAATATTGTTGTTGATATTTCTATGCTTGCTAGTAAAGATCTTCCACGTAATGGTACTTTCAAGCATTTAATGTACTCCAAAGTAATCTAATTTACAGAGAATTAAGTGATTGTGAATGAGAAAAGATCAGGAATTTCAGAAAGGATTATTTTTATGTGGAAGTGAAAAAAGCACAGTAGTTTTCTTGGAATTTTAATCTTTGTAAATTTAGCATGTTACCATGGAATTGCTGCACAACACGCTCCCACTCCGTACTGCTTGAAATGAACTTGTTTGCATGCTTCTGTCCTTGCAGTTTCACTTCTGTATTTCTTTGTCACGTAGACCGTTTTGTCCTTTTTCCTTCCCATGGATGTGCCAGCTAGGGAACGGGCGCTCTGTAATATAGGGAAATTCATCTTGAGGTTTGTGTGACCAGAAGTTTCACAGCATGTGATGTTTCCTTCACAGCCCTTTTCCACGTAAATCAGAATTTGTCAGGGAGAAATTAGTAGGTACCAAAAATCAATTTGTGTAGATTTGTCAAGTTATCATAAAAGGCTTTTTGGTCTCTCGTTTACTTGCTGTGGTAGATGTGTTTACCACAATGGTGTCATAATAGTTAGTTCATTTCAAACCAGTCTATAAAGTAAGTTTTACCAGTTTTATCAGTGAGTGGGATGTTTTGTTGTATTGTTTTGAGGCACTTTACTTCCTTGCATTGTTTGGGCATAGCTGTGAGTTGTAACTATTTTTTTTCTTAATTTCATTTATCCCATTTAGTTCCAGTGCTTAGGAAATAGATGTGAAGCATGGGACATGCTTTTTCCCAATAGTTTCTAAATACTGATCTGCCATATATTTTGATTGATGTTATTTTCAATGACAATACTTTAAAGTAAAATGACTGACAAATTGCATATCAGTGCATCTGAAAATAGTGAATAAAGGCTTTTTTGCAAGCGGGCATCTGTGAAAAGGGGGGAGCCTGCAGAGTGCAGGCTGGAAACAGCAAATCTAGCAGGGCACAAGTTCTAAAGCTGGCATGGGTTAATTAGGCTGGGGGTGTTTTGGTGTACAACAACAGGGGCACATTGCAGTAATGGAAGGATTTGGGTGGCCTCAGGTGAACAGCAGGCATAGTGGTTCACAAAGAAGCACGTGGCCTGTGTCTACAGACAAGTAGGTTCCCTTAGAGGCCTAGCTCAAGTCAGGCTGTTCACACATCCAGCACAGAGCAGGCCTGGAGGAATAATGTGTTGGGCAGGTAGAAATTATCCCAGCTACAGATCTGTGAAAGAAGTCGGGAAAAATTGTGACAAGTATTTTTCGTATTTTCTTGAGGCTCTACTTGCTTTAAATCAGAGCCTATTCACGTCCAAATCTAGCCAATTTCAAAAGAAAAAAAAAAGTGATATCCACTTTCCATGATGTCCACTTGTCAGCTGTATGACTTTGTTTAATGATCTGCTTTAATGAGGAGAGAAGTTGGTGTGTATCTAATTTGACACATTGATTTCTGAGCAGGCCTTTCTTAACACTGTGCTGGGGTTTCATTTTATGTTTGACAGGTCCAAATCTCAACAGTGAAAATTGATTTTGTGGGCAGTAATTGCACAGGTCGTACTGCTTAAGTGAGGATTCTTTTGTGCCTAGATTTGGACATCACAAGGAGGTCACTTCAGTGATCATACATCCATGATGGGAATGCATTTCTTAAAATATATTTTCATACCCAAAACCCACAGTGCATTTCCTTTTATCTTTTTGTTATATATTATTTTAGATATTTTCCATTTGTTACAAAATGTCAACATGAAATTTTCAAGATGCAACCTAGTATGAAATAGAAAAAAAATTTTTAAAACCTGTGAATCCTTATGAAATACAATATGGTCCACTAAACAGCATGTTCATCTTTGATTCCTTTTTTATTGTCTATATCTTGTATTTATTATTAACTACTTTGATGGTTTGGAATTTTAATGGTACCTTAGCAAAGTTTTACCTGGTGCAGTTGTTTGTGATGCAAGATAATCAAGATAGTCCTTTCCCTAAGTTTTTTCAAACATCATGGTGAGTTTTTTTCTAGTAAGATGAATGGATCAAAGAAGAAAGGAATAAATGAGCCCAAGAGCTTATGTTACCATGTTTGCTTGCAGAGTGCCTCTTATGGTTTTCTCCTGCATAATATCCTAGGTAATTTATTAGAGATTGATAAAGAATAGTTTCTTACCAATAATTCAAAACTTTACGGTTAAAAAAAGAATGTTTTAACAAATACCTAGTTTGCTTCATTGAACTAACTGATCATTACAACAGGACAGTATGTCCACAGGAAAATAGAGATTTGGCATTTCTGTCCTTTTGTATTCCGGAGTGGTGACATGGCTGCATTCGTGCTGTGTGGGGGGGTGCTGGAGGGGATGACAGGACAGTGCAGCCGCATGCTGAGCACCGGGTTTTTGCGATCGAGTCACCACCCGTCGGTCACCTGTGATGTTTGCCGTGTCACACGTGGTACTTCCGCCAGGTGCCGGTAGAGGGCAGCAGACACCGGGCTGTGAGTGTAAAAGCCTCCCCATCCGTGCCCCAAAGCCAGGATCGGGCAGGGCTAGTGCTGAGCTCTGCTAGGCTGGTTTACTGAGCGCAGGGCGTCTCGTTGTGGCCAGTGCTGTATACAGCTCTCACGATGGGGAATCGGCTCTTTCACTCGAGCTCGTATCATTTATCACTAGAAGTCTGTATTTTGTTTCATAGAGTTTGAGGTTAATTAGGTTTAAGAAAAATAAATATACATATACACACTATAACTTTCTTTCTGTAGTTTAGATGAATATCGGCATGGACATTCTGTGCAAGATAAAAGTGGACAGACTGTGTCAGACAGTTTGCAGTACTGCACAGGTACGTTGCAAATAGTTGTTATATTAATCTCAGGAGTCTAAAGACTACTTCTTTTCTTCAGGTCCAAACCAAGCAACAAGGATATCCTTATAACCTTTGTTAAGACAGTTCCTCTGTACATCTGGCTGCATCAGCTCTGGGGAACCACTGTAGCAATGTATCATCAATGTCTTTCTACTCAATGTTCCCTGCTATGTTCTAAGGGATGGCTGAAAGGATAGCACTGGACTGTTTTCCATTATGGGCAATAAATTCTCAGTGTATGTTTATACAAGTTTTAAGTTAGTTTAGTGTCTCAGAAGCACTTTATATCATAAGAACTCACATTTTCTCTTGCCCTTTTAATTTCTGCCATGTCTTCATAATTGAAATGTTCTAATAAACATTCTTATTTAATAGAGCAGTGATATAATTATATAAGCATATAAGCAACTAAATGTTTTCTGTGCTTATAGTAGATCAAGAAGGAGAGAGTAATATACCTGAAACTGGAGAGACTGGAAGAACTTGTGATTCCTGGCAGAGTGACCTGTGGGCACAAGTGAAAGACAAGTTAATGAATTATTTTCATCACAGCAAAATTTTCCCAGAAAGTATCCCATGTAAATTTGATTATGTGCACAAAGACTTACTTATGCAACAGTACAACCTTCATGCAGCAGTGCACCAGCCAGTAGAAGCCAGGACAGATAAAAGCATCAATGAGTTTAAAAGTGCTAATGTCCTTGGGTATTATGAAGTGACAGTTCTGGGTAAGTAGCTTGCCTTGTAAAAAAGGTTAGGCAAGAGCAGTAGAAGTTCATCAGAAACTGAATAGATTTCTCTAAAGGAATCAGTTGATTCTGAGTATTTCCTGAGGTTTGAAAAATTATTGACATTTTAGATTTTTGTTAGAGTCCTCATTTAGGATAATTTTTATTCTCATTAAACATACCTTTCAGTGAAATGCCTGAATATCTTGTTTCTAGTATCACTTCTCGTATAATTTCAGCTTTTGGTGTAGTCTTAGGAGTGTTATTTGGAGAATGTGTGTAGTCCTTAAACTATTAATATTTCAGTTAGAAGTAGGTCCTGTTCACTAGTTCAACCTGATGTAATCAGGCAGATTATTCAATTGCACTTGTTGGCTGACTTTCTGCTGGAGAGGTGTTTATCAAAAACAAGTTAGTGTTCTTAAAAGGAATAAGACAGCTATAAATGCTTCTTTTCAGCATTATTCTCATTGAGTTGGTTTTTTTATACTGTTCTTCCTAAAATCCCTTCTTTCCATGGCAGAAAATGAAAAGCTGTATTTTAGCCATATTCATTAACTGCTCCATGCTGCTTCTGGTTAACATGAAGTGTCAGTTGATTAATTTTTATTTCTTAAAATATAAATATGCAAGTTGATATGTATCTGTTTGCTAGCTTTGTTGAGGGTTATTAAGTTTGATTTTGTTTTCCCATTAAAAGGAGACAGCAATTGCCTTGCTTAACAATGCTCATGTTAAATTCCCATAATTTAAAAGTTTTCATTATTTGCTAAGGGACATTTGCAGAGAGGGCGCTTGAAAATTTGAAGTCATTAGAATCCTGGGACTGACAATACAATACTGAAGATGAAAGTAGCACTGCATTGCACACTTTACTGGTTGTAAAATTAATTCCTCTGCCTTTGCAGATAAAAGGAGGATGAAATGGCTTCTAAGGTTTAATGTTTTCTAAACTATGAGCACTGTTAGCCTTAAACCATAGTATTTCATAACATCCTATCAATTTGAATGTGCTTGTGTATAGTCCTATATAGAAACATATTTTTAGACATTAGTTATTAACAAATGGACAAAGAACATCTAAATAAAAATCAGTGCAATTGTTTGTTTTAAAAAAGAGGAGTGGTGCACAAAGTTGCTGATGGGCTGAATATGAAGTTTTCTGCTAACATAAAATATCTGTCTTCAACAGGTATAAACCATGACATAGCAATAGATGTTGCTTTTCTTCCGCTGTTTTGCCCTGACAATCCTCACTTACTTCAAGTAGAAGGCATTCAGAATGATACATTATTGTCTTGTATGAGTTGTATCTCTGCATGCCAGCAGAAGGCCACCAGCACTGGGAGACTTTGTGACTCGTTTCCTCTTTCAGGTGAGACTGCCTTTCACTGATGTTACTCATTTACAATTTCTTGGTTTATCTTTCAGTGCAAGAGTTAATCCTCTGTAGAAATCTCTGGTGTAGGTCAGACATTATTCACCTCTTCTGTGAAAGAGATGTGAATTCTGTTTCACCACCTTAGTAGATTGCTGTAATAGTGAACTTTCAGGGCAGTTTTTTTTTTTACTGGAGCTGTTCTCATCCTCTGGAGACAGTATTTTAGTATCCAAACCACAAATTCGTATCTAATTCTAATACTGTCATTTCTAGTGATGAAATTTATGAATAAAATTTTTCATTGAAAGAAGGTTGAACTTACACACTTTACTGTATTGAAAACATTATCAATTCTGTACACCTTTTCATTGTGTACAGAGTATACAGCAAATACCTTTTAAAACCACCTTTCCTTAACTTCCAGATGAAATTGTAAAAGCAGCAAAGGAGCTCGATGGCAAACATGTTGTCTGCATCTTGGACATCTGTCACTTGGGTGATGATAAGGTGGAAGTCTTTCTGAGCAAAATCTACAAGACAGTGGAACCAGGTTTGCTAGATTCAGTGTAATTTATTAACTTAACTTTCAAATGTATATTTTTTAAAAGAAGGGAAATAAAATTGCTGTAACTTGAATCCACCCTCTACACATTGCACTTTTCTAGAACTAGCAGACACAAATATAAAATCATGATTCTTAGGGCAATTGTAATGGTCATCCATGTAACTGGGAAGGACAGTTGTTGCCTTTATTTTTCAGTCTTGAAACAGATTAGACAGTGTCTTGGTCACTGATGTTCAAGAAGGATGAATAGGCAGTACAGTGAGCTGATGGTTTGGCAGGATACCAAGGAGTAACAGTGATTGTCAGCTGTCTTTCTTTGCCTGTTCACAGACATACACAGGAAATGTGTATATCTGGGTGAGAACTGAGAAGAGAGGCAACCTTTCCTAATATTTAAGGCAGTGTTTGCAAAAGAATTAATGGGCTGTGATAAAAATTTAGGCTGGAAATTAGAATAATTTTGAAGATTTGAATTTTGATGTTCTGTAATTATCTTTTCTAGTGAAAGCTACCAGAGGCAGTCTAACTGCTCTTTAGGCTTGAAGCTTACTCTGAAAGGGATTAAATACCATGGTGCCTTTAGTACCATGGTCCAGGAAACCACTTTCTGTTCTTTTCACCTGACCAAGGTCAATTGCTATGTTTTTATGTCTGCTTTTGTACCTAGAGTGTTAGGTAGTGAGTACAGCACCCGAACATTTTTAACATTTTATTCATTAATAAGATAATGACATATTTTTTAGAAGAAACTTTTTTATTGGAACTTGCTTCTAGCTTTGCAAGAGAAAAACTGTCTTTAAGAAGTGCTAATTATGGCAGGATATACAGTTTGCCACATCATTTTTAGGTGTGTTCTGAGTACGTGAAGGAGTTCAGCAACTATGAGAAGCTGCTACTTCCTCAAGAGCAAAAGACTGGACAACTTTTTGCCTGTACTAAGGAGCAACTGGCTCCTGCTGGTCCAGAATCAAGTAGCACATTTTTCTCCCATGTTAAACAGCCTCAAATCACTTAAAGAACTGGATTCTTACAAAATTATTTTCAAGCAGGAGCTCATTGCAATTTGATTACTTGACCATTTGAAATGCTGTCTCAATTCAGTTCTTTGAGAAGAAAGAATTATGGAGATGTGCCAGGTAAATTGTACCATTATTGACCAAAGCCCAGAGAGTTAATTTATAGGAACATATATATTCTTAGGCACGTTTTAGCAGCCTGTTGGTAATTAAAGATTACCTCTTTCAACTAGTGGCTCACTTCTCTGCCCTGGGGGCAGTGGACTTTGTCCTCAAGTTCTTAAAGTTTGTGCCCTATCTTCAGTTAATGGTAATTTGACAGAGAAATGTAATTGATTTTGTTACATACAAGTTCACAGGCAGCCTCAGATAAAAAGTAATGAAAGTAATAAAATTATTGTGTCTTTCTAGTGTAGTTTACAGTTTAAAAATATATTAAGGAAAATAATTTAATTTAAATTGCACTGGGACTGAAAGTCAATTAAATGTGACTGTATCTCTATTTGATATGAAGCAGAAGTATTAGTTCTGGAGCGGTGTTTGTCATCTCCTGCCTTTCAGAGTACCCACAGAAGGCAAAATGAAAAGATACCAACCAATTCAAGAAGTGTGGGTGTTGCTTGCAGTGTTACTTGTGTCATTGTGCTGCTAATGGGTATGTGAAGGGGAGAGGCCACTGCTCTGGAGTGAGAGTCGCACAGCACTTCATGTTCCAAACTGAGACATGCTGACTGTGTCAGCCAATGTTTTTTATCTACATATACTTCAGATCGAAGTCTAATTTGAATGAAACTGTTCTTTCTTAAGGCAATTTTTCAAGGAATTATCTTTGTACAAAAGGACTGATGTGGCTGACATTGTCACAGAGCCACATTGTGAGATGGTCCAGCCACCTCCCTTCATCCCTTGCCACAGAAATGCAGCCAGAGGCTGTTTGTGGCATTGCACTGCTTAGTACACTTTAAACATAAAGCATTAATCATTTCATCCTATATTTTAGGACTTCCTAACTCTAAAAGAAATATCAGAATTATGTGGAATATAGATAATGTCTTCAAAACATTAAAGGGTATAATTTGGTTTTACTAAAGTGTTTGAAATTTTTCGTGGCAGAAGTTGGGAAGGACAGATATTTACTCTTGAAGAATGGGGTGCCAGTGTTGGAAGCACAGGCTTTCTGTGTGCAGCTTGTGAATATCCAATGCCTGTAGTAGGCTCGGAATTTTCCTACTCCGGAGTCACCATCCTGCTAAATAACACTGAACTTAATATGTGGAGTTCAGTGGTTGAAGTGCTGCAGTGTTACTGTGATTCTACCACTCTGCCTGTCTCCCTCCTCCCTGCCAATCCACCTTTGCAAAGGTCCCCTCTGCAAAGAAACCACTTGCTGTTTTACTTCATTTGGTGTTTATTAACACAAGTGTAAAACCAATGTATTTTTCATCTTGAGTCTGTCAAAACATGTTAGTTTTGCCGTGTTAAGCTAAGATAGTCATTACTCCTGCAAAATGACATAGGGATCGCCTTTCTGGCTGCTGTGTATTGCTACTGCTGACAGTAAAATAATATCAGAGCACATTTCTTTACTGTGGAAGGTGTACCTGACCAAAGAACTGTACTCTTAAACCTTACACGTACATGCTTCTTGTGTTTTCAGCATTAATTTCAAAGAATGGAGGGAGGTAGAGCACATGTAGTTAGTGGTACTTTTGAGTGTATGAAAGTTGCTAAGTCATAGATCATAAAGGTAATTAATTTTGAATTAATGTGATGTAGAAGTTGTGTGAAACTGAAAAGCAAAGAATATAAATAAATTAATATATGTAAACACCTTGGATTGTTTCTTTCCATTTCTTTCCTTTTTATTTCTTGTAAGTTGTTTCGATTTTCCAAGAATCTTCTCCACAGTCATGTTTACTCTCTTCAAGAAGCTTTAAAGGAGAACTAGGCCGAGCTTCTGTCAGCATCTGTGCCACCAATTGCAGCTTGTCTTGGCTTTTAACAGTGTGCAGCATGAGTTTTGTGGAAAAGGAAGAAAAAGGGTGTCTGTTTGTCTCTTCCCCCCACTATGCTCCAGAACTGGGGCTGAGCCCCAGGCTGGGCAGAGCGGGATAGGAGCCAATTCCTTGGGTGCTTGTCAGCTGAATGGGCTGGGAATGCCATTATCTGGGTGAGTACTGATGATTTTATTTGCCCCAAGTATGCCCTTTCTCTACCCTCCAGCCCTCACCCCACTGGCAATGGGGCCCTGAACTGCGGCTTCTGACAGGGCTGAGGGCCAGAAGGCAACGGGCTCGACCAAGTCCTGATTGCCAAAACACACTGGAAGGGGCTCTGACAACACTACAGGTAAAAGGAAGATGAACTGCAGCCTCAAGACCAGATGGGAAAGGTCAGAATGTGCTGCTGTGAAGCTTGGTATAGTCAATTTTTGTTTGGTCTTTTCAAAAAAGATTATCTCTAACCAGAGCAAGTTAACAAGCAAATAATTTAGACTAACAGGTTGGAGAACAATCAGATAAAGTGGATGTCTTCAAGTGGGCAGGGCTTTCTTAATCCTGCAGCACGTAATAGTCTGAACACTGATAGGACCTGGAATGTGGGCAGTTTTCTTTGAGGTCTGTAGAAAACAAAAGTCTAAAATCTGAAGGACAAATATCATTGTCTTCAGAAAGGAAGTGAAGCGATATGCGGAATAAATAGACTCCACAGCTCGATAGAGTTATGAAGTGGGTATGTATTGATAGCGCCCTCGCACAAGCGAGAGAGCTCTCGTGAAAACTTGTGCGTCGCACTTTGGTTTGAACCCCATTTTTATTTACTAAAGTGTTCCATATGCAATGCATTGCTCAGCCTTTCCAGGCACATTCGACCCCTGGCCCCGCCTGTCCTCGCCTCGCATGGTAATTAGGTCTTTGCTCTTCTGGGCACGTGTAGTTCCCATCAGTGGTCTCTCGGGGTCTCTCGGTGGTGAGGCTGAAGATCGTGCTCTTCCTCATGGCTGAACTTTTGAACTTCTGTCCGTTGCACGTGCGCTTTGGTCCCTTGGTGCTTATCTGAGTACGTCTGTCGGTCTCGATGAGTTTGGAGCCAGAGGGGTCCCTTTATCTGGGTTTCTTGCATTCCTTGGTCTTCTGGTATTGTTCTTCATGCAAGAAGCTTACAGAAGTTTGCATTTTCCTATGCCCTTTGTACCATGGCCGAGGTTTCTTAAGTAAAAGGTTAACATTCAGCACATAAGTCTGCAAGCTAAAATTCAAATGCTTAATTCATATTGTTAATGCGAGTGAACCCCAAAATTCCTATTTCAGAAGCATCCAAGAAATTACTGGTCCATTTGTCCAACTTTTACTCCTAAAGTGACTCTGGAACAATATTTTTTTTATCCCTTCTTTGCATTTTTACCACCATCAAGGACAGCTTGTGCCAAGCTAGTCTAGTTTCCCTTTTTGATAGACCTATCATATCAACATTAGGAGGCAACATTCTCTTAATCAGCTTGAGGAAATACCAGTTAAGCATGAAGATAGATATGCAGCTGTC
>WAAG01028401.1:32263-60944 GCA_013390105.1 Tichodroma muraria | reverse complement strand
CGCCCCACCTCCCCCGCCGCGGCGACCCCCGAACTGTCATGGCGGAACGCCTCCCCTTAACGCAGCTCCGCGCCCTCCCGCTGAGGGAAAGTGCCTGAGGGAAAGTCCCGCTGAGCCCCTGTTTAGCCTTATTTCGCCCAAACTTGGCGGGCTGACAACACCCCGCCCCGTGTGTGTCCCGGTGCCCAAACTCAGGGAGAGGAACCGGGTTCTCCCCTCCTGTCCCCGCATCAGAACTTAGGGAATGGCACAGGGCTGTCCCCTCCTGCCCCGGCACCAGAACTCAGGCAATGGCACCGTGGGGCTTTGGGGGCCCTGTTGCTGCGTGTTCCTGCGTGGTGACCATTCTTGAACCGCGTCCAAATTCTTGTCTGTTGTGCTAATGTGAGATGTCGTCACGCCTACGTTTAGCAAAAGCTATGGAGCTATTAACTCGTAGCTAGGAAAGTGCTTTGATGAAAATGTATTAAACATGAAAATCTACTGCGGTTCCTCCAAATTATGCCTCCGTACTCTGAGACAAACATTTCAAAATAGTCCAGTTCTAGTAAGGAGGGCAAAACACCATCCGGAGTTTTTAATACATGGAGTCTTAGTGAGTAGCTCTTTTTCAGCTCCTTTAAAAATGTTGCTAAAATTTGCTATCCATAGACTTCAGGAGTTATGTGAGAGAAGTGTGTTTATACTTAATTATGTGTGTATACTTAAATCCTCTTTCATTAGTTTTGTCCTCGGCCTTCAGCAGTTTGCTATTTTGCTATCATAGAAAAAAACATGTTACAGCTTTTCCCAGAGCAAGTTGTAGTCACACAGTTATTACAGGCACTGTAACTCCTGTTCAAAAACATCATTGTTTCCAATAGCATATTTTTCAAAGCCTTTTTTACAAGACATGAGAGCTCCACCTGTTCTGCGCATTATGTGTGTAGTTTTGTGATGGAAGTGCCTGGATTTCTGACCATACATATTGTACATGCTTAAATAAACTATTATTCTTCCACGGATCCTGGTGGTTTGTTTTTTTCGCATGGGTTCTGACCTTGGAGCCATCCAAAAGAAGTCACTGGAAAATGGCAACCATCAGCTGTCCCTGCCTACAGGAGCTGCTCTGTATATCCTGTGTGCGTATTTCTTTGATGGGAAGGGTGTCAGTTTCTCTTGTAGTTAGACCAGTGACTGATTCATCACTGAACCATCTCTTCCTGTAATTCACTGCCACTTCATTCAGTTGATTGTATTATGTGGAACAGGGAGAAATGCCAGAGCAATACAAAGAAAGGTGGATAATAAATTCTGGTTCAGCTGAAAAGTTGATGTTGTTTGTTATTTGTATCCTTGTGAGGACTGTCCCTTAGGAACACTAATAATGCACAAGAACCCTGTTTTAATAGCTGCAGTACAAAGTCAGACCCTGTTATTCCAGAGTAAAAAGAAGACTCCTGCCTCAAGAACATACGTATAGAAACAGTAGATTGAGAGAGCAAGTGGAGTACGAAATAACACAACACTGATTAATACAATAAACAGTCTTTGCAGCAAAATTAATCTGATGTCTCATTTAACTATAGCTGTAATTGAACGAGGTTTATCCAATTTAGAAGTGACATTTCATTTATTTGGCCCAAAGCTTTTAATTGTACGTTTTATCAGCCCAGGCACAAAATATATACAACAGCTCCAGACAAAACTTGTTTGGGGTTTCCTTGGCCCAATAATTAGTGTTATGGTTGATAACCTGATTATGGATTAACCTGATACGGTTGTGCTGATCCCCACAGGTGCTGGTAACCTGCTAAAGGGGTGTTTGCATTGACTGGATTACTGCTCACCCTGAGAGTGCTCCCTCAGTCCTGTTTATTTCATCATTTGAGTTGTTTTGCTGTAGTAAATCTGGGGAAAAGATCTTGGAGGAACACACGAGCACACCATTTTAATGTTACTGGTGTGGCATCCTAAGGAAAAATCCAAAGGTCTCTGGACTGAGGCTGTTTAGCCTGTTGCAGGAGGTCATTTAGCCTGTTGCAGAAGCATTTCTTTTTCACCTGGGCACACAGGTGCTGTTTTCTTCTGTACAATGATATGTCTAGGTCCCAGCTGCTTTTTAAGCTTTCATTCCTACTCAGTCAGAAGTTCACGTGATGTCCTTGCCATCACCTCTTACTGATGTCCTTAGAGAAAGTCCCGTCTAACGAGAGGGAGCAACCTCTCAAACCTCATTAGACGTATTGTCTCTTCTCAGCAGAGCTATTACCGGCCTGCTTTTTGTCAGCAGTTTGTGAACCAACTCATCCATGCAGTCATCCTCTCATATGGGAAGAGCCACATGATTCCCTTTTATGTTGCTTCATATGCAATCATGGTACAGGTGAGCCAAACCAACTGGTTCAGAAATTAAAGAGTGAGCTTTATGTGGAGGACTTCAGCACAAGTCTGATTTTCCCTTTAACCAAACATTCGCTGTTATTCCTCATCCTGAATCTGTTAGCCATATTTTCACAGCAACTTCCAGAGCAGCAATTCGGCACCTCTGGCAGTGGCAGGCCTCTTTCTGATCCATTTATTTGTGTTTAGGATCGATTATGCACCCATGTCTCCTGTTTGGCAGTGTTATGTAATACGCTGTAGGCTATTCTCCATTACACCACCCAGCCAGAAATGAAGATGATCTTTAGATTTCTTCGGTGAAGCAAGAGCTCAGTATCTGGATCAGAACTGAGAATTCAACCCTTTATCTTGATAAAAGGAAGATATTTTCCCCACGTTTCATAAGGCAATGTAGTATAAAAACAGGACTGAACCCAAGTTACAGTTCAATCAGACATCAGCCACTTGAATCATTAAGATAAAGTTGAAATGCAATGAATGATTTTTTCAGGTTTGACAGTCAGAAGACATTAGACCTTAAATTCTGGTATCCACTTCCCTCCTATCCATTTGCCTAATACCCATTTCCCTTGTAGAACTACCCCAAAAATTGCATAGATCAGATTGTATCAGTGAGAATGAATTATTTTATAATACAGCAGTCAGTTCAGAAAAGTCAAAGCAACTGCTATTCTAAGATCAAGTAACACTTAGTCACAATACCTTTTTATCACTGAAATTCTTCATCTTATTTTTATTTGTGAGCGTTATGTCTGGTACTTGGAATTCAGACAAGAACTACCAGTGTATAAAATTACAGGATTCTTCTAACAAGGTGTTGCATTAAAAATCATAGTGTATGTGGGGGGAACGATGTAACTTACTTTGTATTTATATGCCTCCAGGTTTTGTGCACAGCTGCTCCTTTTTAATTTAAAGGGCAGCCACAAGACACCATCTTACTTAAATAAGTGCTCCTTTGTTTTTGTGAATAACAAATAAAGTTCTGCAAATTTGTATAACATGTTTTTTGGCAAATTGCACAAATGCATGATCAGTACTATGGAAATATTCAGAATAGCAGAATAGAGGGCACTGTAATTTCATACTGCCAAACCAAGAGTTCAAAACTCATGAGTCAGAATTCCTAAAATTATAAACCTAGTGGCTTTATTCACCTTCTGGCTTTTTCGTCTTTACCATATGTTCAGATTACACTTTTAGGATTTTCCATGTAATTTGCAGGGTTTTTTTTTTGGTTGTTTTTTTTTTAATAAATAAAATAGCTCATTACACCATTTCACAACTGAAACCAGGCTGCCTCAGATTGATTAGACTCAATAAAATCATGGAAGTTGTCAACACTGATTAACCTAATGCTTGATGCTTCAAGGAATAATTATTTTATAATTAAGTGGTTTTCAAGCACATTTATTTGCATAGACTTACGACAGTTTGCTGAGGCATGATTAAAAGCTGAAGTTAGTATCACTAGTGCTAACTAGATAAACTGGTGTGCTGTGCATTTTAGGCAGTGACTTCTTTATTCCTTTAACTGCAGCCTCCTTTTCTTGCAGCCAGTACCAGCTCTACTGACAGTCCTAAGTAAGTGACTTTAAAGCAAAATGTTTTCCAGTAATCACAGAATCAGATCAGAAAAGGGCATCAACAGGTCATTTAGTCCCATTTTGTGTTTAACCAAGATTTCCTGTCTTGCAATTTAAGGCGATTATTTTTATTCATATTGACTGTGGATTTGAGAAACAGTTGTGTCATTTTTCTTTGCAACCAGATTTTATTTATAAAAATCACTGTGTTTTCCCTCCACCATCTCTTCTGTAAAATGACTTAAAATCACTCAACCTGTGCTCAGAAGCAAAGTCTTCTTGGTTTCCAGACATTCACTGCTTTCTCCTGGATTCTCTGCATGCACTTTTTATCTTAGTTTTCAAGTGCTGTGCTCAAAACTGGAGACTTTACCAGCTCTTGCCTTAGTGGTTCTGAAGGAGCAGATGATACTCCAGTTTCTACATTTCAGTTTTTACCTTTCTTTGCAACATCATGATGTTGCAGATTAATTTTCAGAATATGATCCAAAATAATGCATCGATTCTTTTCAATTGAAATTGAAAGGGTAGATTTAGTTTAGATATTAGGAAGAAATCCTTTACTGTGAGGATGAATGAGGCCCTGGCACAGGTTGCCCAGAGCAGCTGTGGCTGCCCCATCCCTGGGAGAGCTCAAGGCCAAGTTGATGGGGATCTGAGCAACCTGGTCTGATGGAAGGTGTCCCTGCCCACGGCAGGGGCTCTAGAACAAGATGATCTTTAAGGTCCCTTCCAACCCAAACCATTCTAGGATTCTATGAAATTAAGCAGCTGTTCCTTTACTTGCACAGCTAATGGTTCCAGCTTGCACTTGTTCATGTTAAATAATATGTTTTCAGATCCTGTCTGCACCTTGCCAGGATTATTCTGAATTATAATCTTATCTGTTAATGTAACTGAACTCTGCTTGGTCTTGTTTGAAGATATTAAAAGGATACTCTATATGGTCCAGAGGGTAAATAAATGAAAACAGACAATGTTATCTAGAACTGCTATGATGGGGTTAAACAATATATTGCAATTATTGGCAGTAACTGTAAAGCTGGAAAATTATGCTAAGTCTTAAACAAGATTAATAGTGTACTGTAAACACAGGCAAAGGCCAATACTTTTTACTCAGAGATGAGTATGTGATTAATCTCTCAGATTTACTGATATGCTTAGTGTGAACAACTTTTGTAATAATTGAATGGTAGCATGCTATGAATTTCTCTTGTTTTCTCATTTCTGTGATTATTTGATAATTATTCATCTCTGTTTTCCCTCTTGTCATTAGCAGGTGAATGGGAAAAACACAGGAGCTGATGAAGCAGGTGGTAACTTCACCCTGTTGCCAGGACTGTTATCAACTCAGGTATAAGATGGAATTAAATGAGAATAATAAGCAGATTTGTAAGAGTATTTTATTAAAGATACTGTCGCAAAGCACAGAATAAGCTTTAAAGATGATAACTAACCTGGAATGTCTTTACTGATACTCTACATAGACTAGAAGTAATTGCTAAGTTACAGAACAGTCACAGCCTGTTCTAGATGTCCTACACTTTGTTTACTGTTGAAGGCAATGCTATAAATGTATTCCCTTCTCTCCTCTGCTTTGTGGTGGTCTTATTCTGAAGGTCCTTTGTGTTTTCTATAGAAAGGACATCCCATTTGCTCTTAGGTATCTTTTGCCTTCTCCCTGCAGAGTCCCCAGTGGTATCCGGATTTGCCCAGATATTCGCCATCCTCCCCTTTGCTCCATACAGCCACTGGGACTGAAGCGTCAGCATTCCAGTGCTGCACTGGAGGCTTTTAAAACACCTACATTAATGTTTAAGGTATTATGTGTTAATAGAGCTGACACCTTCAACATCTATATGCTGAAACTTTGGGGGCTACGTAATTAGATTAAGCAACCACATTCAAATATATCTGAACATCTTTTCTTGCATTTGTATAGTAACTTTATAAACTCAAAAAGAGTAAAGCAAGCACAGACACATGCCCTATACAAGCTGCAATACAGACAATATTGTACACACTTTGTAACAACAGTAATGAAAATGATGCCAATTATAAATAAAATTATTGACAGTCTTCTTGAGATAACAGTTATAGTGAACAATGAAACATCCTTTTATAATAATGAGTAAAATTAGTAAGATACGTAACTACAGCAGAATATAATCAGCATGTTTAGTCTGCTTACATGTCTTAATTTGATCCACTGTTGTCTGAGAGAAGCAAAAGAAATTAATATTTTTATAATTCATGCTTGCCCTAATTTGGAACATTTACTGCCTTATTGCTTTTTTGGTTAGGGTTTCCCCCCACACACACCAATTAATTTAGCTGGAAACATTAGTATTCCTAAAATGTTCAAATCTGAACATGAACGCCTGATTCTCTTCTTCAAGCCAGCTTTTGCAAGGCTTAGCTCCAGAAAAAAGGTGCACCCTGTGCCCTGTGAAGATTATTTCACATTTACTCATCTCGTTGTTGGTAAAAAATTTTCACTATTCTTTTTAAAAGACCAGAGCACCATTTCTTTACTCTCCACATACAAGCACTGTGCTCCATGGAAGGTCCTCTTCAGCTTGCAAGTGATGATCATGGCAGCAGGGGAAATCAAGTCATCTGGATCTCTCTCACCATCCTGTCCTTCCTCAGGGACTCTCTGTCCTCAGTTTTTAAGATTTTTTTTCACCTCTTACTCTTTTTTTTTTTTTTTAAACGCTTGATAGTTTAGCATTGTGCATGAGTATACACTTGTAATGTTTGAACTAAAAAATCTACACAGTTTTTGACAGCAACTCTAAGAAGCCTCATTTCAAAAAAGAAGCACTCCAGCATGTGAATAGAAATTCTGCAAATTCATTTCAGTGCAGCCCTTAACACCTGGCATCTGCCTCTTTTGGCTGTCTGCTCCATGAAAGACTTCAAATGTGTTTTTTACAGCTGTAAGTAATAGTCACAAGGAAGTAAGATTTATGATACATAGAAGAGTCCAAAACAACTTTTACTGCATGTTCTAATTTGACTGCTTTGGTGCCTTTTGCGATTGCTGCAGTATGTCAAAAAAGTAAAGGTGGTGCCAATTCAGATCTGGCACAAGAGGTTCTGAGTTTTTATGAAATCTTTTGCCGACCAGTTCTTCCTCATGTCTTCTCCAAATCTGGTTCTCTCAGTTGTTCAGAAGCTTAGAAGTCCCTATTTCACTATTGCCATGCAGAAAAGAAATGCAAGAAAAATATTAAAAGTCAGAAGCCCGCACTGCAGTACTGTATTCGCTAGCATGATGTGGTCCCTCCCACCTCACCATGTGTGGTTTTGCTCTAAATACCCATCCTTCAGTTATATTCAGAGCACCCACCACAGTCAGGAACTCTTTTAAAAAGCCATACATTTCCTTCAACCCCTACCCCACCAGAATATGACCTTAAACAGTGTTGTCATCTTGTTTCAGAAACTTGCTTCTTTTTCCTTTGCCTTCTGTTTTCAAAACAGCTACAGATTTGCTGAAGAAAAACTTCACTTCCCAAGCCTCCCAGAAGTAATTTTTCATACTGTATGTGTTACTTTCCAGCAGTGGTTTATGGCTTGGCTTAGTGGATGCTCAAAAATTTGCACGAGTATTATTTCTCCTCAGCCACTCATAGCTTGGAACACTCCCACTCTGGAATACTTCTTACTGCTTCGTATTTGTATTTTTGGTTGTGGGTTTTTTCATCTTGCCTAACTCAGAGGTAACTGTTATGTATTTACTCGACACACACACCCCCCCACACCCCTCAAATTCTTATTTTAGGTTAAATGCAGATAAATTATATAAATATTTACAATTTCTGTAAGTCTCTTTCAACCACACTAGTTCACGACAAGTATGAGCAGCTTTGTGTCCAATAGGAACAATCAAGAAACTGGTAATGCGTGGATGTAACTTTTGAGGACAATTCTCAGGGCTGTTGGGGTTCCTTCTTGCACACTGACTTCTTTCTCTGGATATGTGAATCACATTGTACAAAGTATATGATTGTGCCACTTCTGGATAACTTACGCTTGGTATTTCTATGAGACTGTGGCAGCCCTGGCCCAAGTGGTTGTGCCTACACTGCAGAGGGTGCACATGAAGCCAGGTTTAGCAGCTCTTTGCATTACTTACCTGCCAAAGCATCCGCAAGGCCAGCTCAGGGCTGAATTTCCTGGCACACCTTTGAGAGAAAAGCCTCGAGTGATGCTCCACACCTGGGTGTGCACTGTGGCCAGGCCCTCACTAACTGCGTGTGCCAGGCCCAGGCTTGTCTGGTATTTTATCTGCCCTCTGTGCCATGTCACATACTTAAGGTGGGCAAAAAGGCCAGCTGGGACAAAAGGCTTTTGTTTTGTGCCATGAGGGCGATGTGAACAGGGGAAACAGGTCTTGGGCAAATTGCTACCTTCAAAGTACTGCTGGTTCTGGCAGCAAGGCCATGTGTCTACCACATGGTAGAATGTGGTAGAATGCCTACCACATTCTTAAAATCTTGCAGGGGAATTCACTGGACTGGTGCTGTTATTGCAAAGTAACTCTTACATGACTAGCTCAGAAGTCAGGAAGTACTTTTTTTTTTCTTTGTAAACTAACAACGGAGGAAAAAAAGGTGTTCTAACTACAGTACGAATGTGAGCACTGTTTTCCCCTGGAAACATCAGTGTTTACCATTGCTGTTCATTACCATGCCGGCCTGCACTTTGCAGTCCAAAATCTCTGTCATTTGCAAATCACAGACAACTCACACACACGACTGAGCTTCATTCCACCACCCCCCCTCAGATACATCGGCTGTGCTGTGTGGGACCACCTCTGAGTGCGGGAAGGTGGGCTGCCTGTGAATATTAAATCACATTTTTCCGATGAGACAGCAGAAACACTGCTAATCGGTGCCAACTGTGGTGGGGCGGGGTGTAGCGCGCACAGCTGCCGGCACCGCCGAGAGCCTGGAGCCCACTGGAAGGGAGATCACAGATAAAACGTGCTGCCCTCCTCGCAGACTCCGAAATCGCCCAGCTGCCCTAAGCACAGAATCTTCATAGATCACAGGATCTGCTTCACCGTCCTGCCGGCAAACTGGAGCATTCCAGCCCTGGGAATAGGGACAGGCGCGTTCCCAGCGAGCCACGAGATGGCGCTGGAACCCCCATCCCTGCATCCTGAGCGTCTGCAGAATTCCAGCCCTTCCCAGAGCTTACAGAGGATGCGGCTCCTTCCACTTCATCAAAGTCAGAGGAAGTCTGTGATTAGCTGGATGTTTACAAATAAAAGAAGGATCTGGAGACAGATCAAAGATGACTCTCCAGATTTGGCCCGATATCAGGTTCCTGTGCTAACAGCATCTGCATGGGTTTCACTCTTATGTTCAGTGGCTGAACTTGGTGTATCTCATTATGCATTAATAATGCTTTTTCAAGGCTTAGTGCATTTATTAGAAGTCTAAAGATTCAGCCAGCTAAGGCCCTGAAGAAACAAAACAACAACATGCCTCAGCCAACAAGATCTTCCAGGCTCCATCTAAGAGAAGCACCCACCGGGTTCTTCCTCACCCTGCTTCCTGCAATGTAAAGGGAACCAAGAAGCAAAGATAAGCACTGTTCCAAAATCCAAAGGATGTAGTACATCAGACTTAGTAAACAGGAGCAGTAGCTCCTCTAACGTTCTCTAACAATCTAAGTAGCTTGGATGGTCCAATCATACCATATATACTTTTCACTGAGTCTGTAGTTCATCCAGGATCTCGGTGACTTTGTCACAGCCTAAAGGATCAGGGAGAGAAGCAGATGGGAGATAAAAGATGTGGTGTGTGAAATACACTGAGTTAATGTATATCTGGTCTAAGGAACATCTTTGTTTTGACTCTGTGTAACAAACCAACATAGCTTGTGAGGTCCGAAAGGCCACAGACTATTCCTTCTCTCACAGTAGTGCTCTGTTTGAAGTTGGTATTTCTATTTGGGGTCTAAGCCACACTGAACTTGATCAAATAAACATTCTCCAAAGGAAACTGCCTTTGAACTATTTAACTCTTTGCACAACAAACTAAAGCTGAAAAAACTGTAACAATTACTGTAAAATCTCTTGTGTCTTGACTGAGTTATTTTCCGGTTTTTAAGTTACTGCACATGAGGACCTCTGTCTTTCCTGGCAGAACTGACCGTGTCAGCAATGGCCAGCAAAATCTAAGTGAAACACAATCCTCTGAAAGCAGACTAGGTGGGGCTAACCCTCAGACTTCCAGGCATGCAGAGTATTAAGTGTCATATTTTACAGCATATGTAAGTGTACACAACTTCTATTTAATTCACCTGATAACAATGTAGCTCAGACAGCTGAGCTCTTTCCTGGGTTGTGGGACATACTAAGACAATTTCTTCATCAGTTCCTAGGGATCCTACCCTGTATTTTCTCTTCCTACAATATAACTGTATCTATCCTTTTCCCAAAGGAGGGATATTTTAGATTTTGTCTCTTAAAATGTTTCTGATTTGTGTAAGTACTTCAATAACCAATGGCTAGAAACCAGAACCTCAGTAGTTTGGAAGCTGGGACTCTGTACCAGTAGGTACCAGTAGGAAACCCACAGGCAGGGAAGAAACCAGGGCACCATCTTTAGCATCCTAAATAAAAGCCCTAACAACAACTTGTGTAAGAGGAGCCTAACCGATACCAGAAGTCTGGTGTGTCTGCTGCCAAAACCAAAAGCAATTTATGGTATTCAGCAAACTCTATTTTTAGCCAGCTTATCTGCATTTCCACAAACTTTCATGGTCTTTGGGGCTTTTGCCATGGAGAGAAGGACAATATGTTATTTTGCCCTTTCATTTTCTGGGCAGTCAGAAGCAGAAGTCCCTCTGGTTACCACCCGCAATGAAGTGGGATGGTTACCTAAAAAGGAGAGAACAGGTATTACTGAGTTGTGTAGGTTCAACTGAACACATGAGAACTATTAATAAAGGCAACTTCTCAGCCCTAGGCATTGCTTTAAAACAGGAAGAAAGCAAATCTTCCTTTTCAAAAAACAGAAGGCAAGTAAAAGGGCCAAAATGATGTGTTTTTAAAATAGCAACCTTGTCATCAGGGGAGATGGGGGAAAAGAGGGGGAAAGACTGATTTTTGCATCTTTTGTGTTGCAACACGGCTGCTGCAGAGAGCTTGGCAATTGCTGACACTGGTGGCACTTTGCGTGACAGACAAGTTGAGAAACTAAGGATTTACAACAGTCCTGATTTCCAGTGGATTTCCTACAATCTACACAGCTTCCAGGATTTAGAGGCCTACAAGGGACGCACTCATTCCCTGTCAGGAGTCTTGGGATGTCTACAGAGCTATAAGACATATTTATCTGAATTCACGTCTTATTTGCAAACAAAAAATAAGTACACCCCAAAATCTCATTGATGCAAATCACACGTGAGTTTGTGTGAAAACAATAAATGCAGAAGAACTTTGTCAGAGAGGGAAGTTCTTGAACCATTTCTTTTTTTTTTTTTCTCCCACCAGAAATTCTAGATGAAGCACTGCTTTTGTGGTTGTAGCTGCAGGAAAATTTACTATGGTTTTTAGTATGCCAGAAGGCACAGGAAAGGATTGAACCTTTTCATTTTCTAGCAAGAGAATCAGAGATCCTGACCACGTCTAAACCTCAAGGTTGCTGGGGTGAGGTGTGCCACACTGGCTACAAAAAAGACAGTCAAAGCCTAGTCTTGGACCATCTAAGGATTTCTCATGTCACAGTTCTGTTATGTTCCCTTTAATATATTAATATGGAACTTTAAAAACCTATTTCCAACCACTCTTACACAGGGAATCTGCATGAATTACTGAAAACCATTTCTCTAAAAGCATGATGTAAAATGTTGTTTTCTTATGTCTCAAATTAATAAAAAAATCCCCACCCTACAAGATATTTGAGGGCAAAAATAACCCAAATAAAGACCTGATAGCATTTCTCCTATGAAGCTGGCACTGGCCATTCAAGTACATGAAAAGGAACATGGGCTGTTTGTTTCAGGGCTGAATATTTATAGTCATGATGAAGTGATTCCTGAGTCATGAGCTCTACTGCCCTGTTACAAATTAAGATTTGCCCTTCTGCATTAAAAAAATAAAATCACAATTAATTCCAGAATTGTGGAAGTGACTGTAAAAGTAGCAAAAGACACTTAATTTATAAAATGTGTCCTGATTTTTGGCATCTTTCCCCTACAAAATCTCAGCCTCAAAATCTCACACATCTCAAGAATATACTGCACAGCAATATTTTAGGAGTCTTTTGGAAGTTGGAAGAAAATACAGAAAACCAGTTTATAGCTCAGAACTACAGAAATGTCAGCTTTTGAAAACATGTTCCTAATTTCTAGCCTTCAGCAGACTTTATAAAGTCAAATTAGTCATGCTTCATCTTGTAGGTCTTTAAGTCTGCGACAAGCATCAAACCAGCTGTGAATTAGGGAAGTCAGAAGATTTGATTTTTAACCCTCTGAGACTGAGAAGCACTTAAGAGTCAGAAGCACACAGGGATAGTAACAGATACTGCCAGCATCAGCTTAACTTAGACATGGAATTACCCTGAGCTTTCAGCATTAGACTAAAAATGAGACGACTGTCTCCCTTACTGTGAAAAGCAGTGAGGGGCACAGGGCAACAGAGGAGCTGCACAGCTGCATCTGGGCCCACAGCTGGAGGGCAGGAAAGCCAGAGGAAGGTGGGAGCCATTCCTGGTGTTTGGCCAGACAAGGGGCCCAGCTCATTCCTGGCCTCGGGCCAGGCCAACCACACAAACCCAGTGGCGCAGAGCACTACCCAGTCTGCTTCAAGAAACACTAAGAAAGCTCCAGAGCATATTTGTGGGATGAGCTGAATGCAGGAAGGTTTCCAGTTCTCACGAAGAGAGCAGATAGCAAAGATGTGTCTCATTTGTAAGAGGTTGGGCTGCCTTTTTCCTTATCAGGAAATAGGAGATGAATGTAAGAGTTCAGCTTCCCCGAGGATGCTTGGGGGAGACAGAGACCGAGTCAAATTCAGGACACGCTCTGAGTTCTGGTGCAGCTCGTTTAAGCAAACGAGACCCCTCCCAGCCACTCATTCCTCCACTCGTGCCACCCCTTCTATTGTGCTTGCACAAGATCTGACACAGAGATGGAGAGGGAAGCACAGCGGGGAACTGATCCAGCCAAAATCCAGCCCCACAGGGAATAGAAAGAAGCCCGTTGTTTGATTCAGTTCACTGTGAAGCTACATAGATCCATGCTTTTTGACAATGGAGAGGGTGGCACACAGGGGAGAGGAAAGCTGAAACTCTTGGGGAGAAGTAAAGGGCTGCTAGGGCTCAAGGTGGCACAGCCTCCGGGAGCAAATTCGTGTCCTCACTGATAGCTCTGAGACTCTTGATGGCTTAGCACTAGAGTATTCAAATACAATCGCATAGTCAAACTATTCACTTTTATAACAATGTATTTTTAACACATTCTCCAGGGCAATATATTTTCTGTCTTCAGCTTTGAATAAAAAATAAGCTGAATTATATGTTTTACACCAACTGAAAATATTACATAGAGAAGTTTCCTAATTGAAGCATAAATTCTTAGAATTCCATGATACTCTATTTATTGAAATCAAGGTATCTCCATAGACCTGTTGGCTACAAATATCATTATACACAAATGTAAATACTCTTTGAACTAACAAGTCAGCAGGAAGCATTTACAAGTATATATATATTAACATTTTAAACATCTCCTTTGAAACTGAAAAAGAAGCTCAACAGCTTTTGTGATATTTTAAAGCTCATACCGGGTCTTCATGAATTCCCTCTTTTTAACTTTCAGTAAATCTTGAAAGCTAAGAGCTAGGCTGGCCACTTATAAATTCTCAGGATTGCAGCCCGTAGCACTGCCAAAATGAGAAAAACAACAGAACACAGAGAGGTCCTCCAAAAATAAGAATAGCAAATCACTTAAAAATATAACTGATGGCATCCAGAAAATCTTTTTCTTTCTGGCTACGCCTTGTGCAATGCTTACACCTCCAGTTTTAAAGATCTTTAAGTGCTTTTACATGCTAATATTCACTAAGGAGATACAAAGGAACAATATTATGGCAACAGAAAAGAACAAACTAGAGGAAAAGAACTCTTAAACAAAATATTTTTGCTTCTCCTTCACAATCTTTCAAGTAACAGCAAAACTTCTAGGATATCTGCTGTTGATTTTTTTTCATGTCTACTTTTGTTGTGTTTCTACATTAAATCATTTTTGTCATGGTAGGAGCACTGAGACACCATCATTTCACTCTCCCGCAGATGTTGTCCCATTCTGGGGAGAACATTCAGGAATGGCCAGCCCCAGGCTGCCTCTGCACCCAGACTGTCTCCCCTTTCACAGCAGCCAAATTCCTCCTGTCATTCCAGGCCTTTTCTCTAACAGTGCCATGCTGTTTCCCTGCACGCTTTTACATGTCATCTTAAATACTCATCTATTTAAATACTCATCTACTTGCAAGCCAGGCTGACTTGTTTATGTTCTTCTATACTCCCCTTGATCACTTCTCAGGCTACTTCAGTCATTCTAATTTTTTCTGCCTACATGTAAGTAGAACCACTTTTAAGCTTCCCTGCAGTGCAATTCATGCTCTTTGTGAGCCTTAGCATGGACTTCCATACACGTGAACTCCAAGGCACTGGGTTTTGTTTCACTAGAACAGGAAAAAACATCAATTCAAGTTCAGTTGGAAAGGTTTAACAAACTTTACTTTGAAAGGCTACTACAACACAGCTTATAATTGAAAAACAGAATTACTCGGGGTGTTTATAAAGTTAGATAGTACACTTAAATACCATCATTCCCAGTTTCTCCATTTAACTTCTGCAGTTGGCAGCTCTACTTACACTAGGAAGTCACATTTTTTAAGAAACATTTTTGGGTCAAGTTCAGACCATTAGGCTGTAAACAAGGGCTCCTGATCCTGAGCAGGAGGCTCTATAAATCACCCTTAGCCCTTCACCGAATTCAGGACTGATCCCCTACACGGCAGAGGTCACTCCTGCTTTTGCACAAGGCCTTTAATCTGGGCTGTGCTGTGCCCCCGCAGCGCTGCCCGCAGCGGGGCCGGCCGTGCTTGGTACGCAACCCGCGTCCGTGAGCTCATGGCTCAGGCCCACAGCTCCCCGGCCAAGCTGAGTCATCCTCACCCCGGTCTCACTGCCGGGACATTTTATCCACTGCTCCAGCCACCCCCTCCATGCCACCTTTGGGATTTGCTTCCCACTGCACAGCTCTAATCCTGCCCGCCTGCCTTTCCCACTCCCTCCCACTCAGGATCTCTTCTCCCACTCAGTCTTCCCACTCCTGCAGTGCCACGAGGCTCTCCTGCCAGCTCCCCCAGCGCTCTCCAGTTCTCCTTCGCTTCCCTTGACTGCTTTTCCCAATCCAGCTGGTACTGTGAGGGATAACCTGCATGTCAGAGAATCACTATGTGCAGTGTATGAACCCCCTAAGCTCTGGAGTGCTGGAGTGTATTCATGCCTGTGCTCTTTGGGCCCCAGTGCTATCGAGGAAGGACTCTGTTGACTTCAGCATCGTACAAAAAAACAAAGGACAGAGCAGTTAAAGCAAAACACTAAAAGCCCACTAAACTGCACCCAAAGCAGCTGGTGCCTCGGAGCAGCTGCTGGCTCAGGACCAAGGGCTGGTGGGGGAGCCTTCTCCATCACTGCAGAAATGCACACGTCTGCCAACCAAGAGAAATCCTAATGCACATTTAGAACTGAATAAATACAAGGCAACTCACGCTACTTTTAACAGTTAAAGTGGAGATTCTGAATTGTATTCACTCCTCTGAATAGTCTAATCATAATCCCCATAATCCCCAAGAAACTAGGAATGAAACTCAACTCTGACAGAAACAAGCACATGAAAGCCCTGGGCTAGACCTTCAGCTCCTGGCTCCTATTCACAACCCCACCACTGGCACTTGAGGTGATAGGACGTTTCAGCTGGAAGGGACCTGCCAATGATCATCTAATCCAACTGCCTTAATTACTGATCTAAATTACTTTCCTCCCTCCATAGCTCAGCGGGAAATAGCATTACCACCCTCTCTGATAAAATGAGATCTGCTGGGAGAAAGTACTACTAGGTTTTATTTTTTAATTGTTTTCTCCACAATTACGTATTAGGATCTTTTCCTTCACCCCATCACAAATTACACACTTAACAAACATTTAGACAGCTGGTGCCTAAGAGTCAAAACCAGTTGCTCTCTCAAAGGCCAAAGTGCCTCACTGAATTGGTGTCAGCTGGTACTTAGCAGGATTTTTTAATTCAATTAAATTAAGAGACAAGCTGCACAGATTAGGGCTCTGCTAGAATCAGAAAGGAATCTTAAAAGGCATAGAATATCTTTACATTTATTAAGCAAACTCTGCAGTCTTTTCTTGTTATATTCTTGTTGAAGAACAGAACATTCATAAAGTATCATGAAAACAAGAAGCAAAAAAACCTTAAGGTCCCAAGCAATGGGACTATCTCCACACCCACCCTGCTTTTAACTTTCCAACACAAGCAGCAAGGCACGGTTCACAGCTAGGCTGAAAATGCAGTCTTCAGTGCACATGGCCATACTGCATTCCTAGCAACCCACCACGGCCACTCCTCCCCTGTATGTTAGGATAAACACGTTGAATACACCCACAGAGGTACAGACAGTGAAAGAAAGGCCAACATCAGTTGAACAGTTCTGCTAGGACCTCCCGTCTGGAAAATGACCACTGTGCTGGAACCCCTCAGTTATCCCGACAGTCATTAATTCCCTTCCCCCTCGTGCACAGCAGCCCGAGCCTGCGAGGGTTAACTGAGCTCTCACCCCTGGGAAGCACCTTCCAACAAAGCCAAGAAGCAGGGGACCAGGACAGCCAGCTCTGCCCCTGCAGCAGAGTCAGAGCCCAAAGGATTATTTCTTGGCATTGTTGGTTTGGGTTTTTTGGTTTTGGTTTTTTTTTTTTTTTCATTTTGAAAATTAATTTGGGGATTACAAGCAATTATGCTCTTGCACATTAATCGCTGGGATCTAAAATTTTCACATGAAGAAACAACACGTGGAAATATTAAAGCACTCATCTTACGGACATGGATCCGAGAACTGTTTAATAGCAGTCAGTGAAGGGGTAACATTGTGCTTTTAATCTACAGTTTAAAAATAATGATTTGTATATCTACGTAGTAAAACAATAAAATTAAGAACAGAAACTGGTATTAGGAAACAGTGAAAATGTAATAATTAAACACATGATGCTTTTCAAAGCTTTATACTTAATGAGCCTAAATAGACACCTATGGTTAGGAGGGTCTTAAAAAAATAATAAAAAAGAGACTTATTTTCAAATTTTTTTTTCCTTTTCAAATTTTTTTACTATACTTATACTTTGCTTTGGTGTTCTCTCTGCTGCCAACTTAATGCTTTAACAGTATGTTTACGCTTATGTTCTTTTCAAATGCTTGGCATTATAGTGAGATCTCATATCTTTCCTCAAATTAAATTTTGCTCCACATACTCCACATGTATACAGATGAACATCCCTGTGCTGCTCCAGTTGCTCATTATTTGGGAATATCTGAAAGCAGACCTGGCATATAGTCTCTCCAGCTGATAAGTGAGATATCATATGCCGTACATGGTCATGTTTTCGGAAGTTTCCTTGATCACAAATGGAACAGACATACCTGGCCATGCCTTTGTGCATATCATTGTGGAGCCGCAACTGGCGCTCTCTTAAGAACTGCTTCCCACATGTCTGACAAACAAACTGTTTTTCCTTGGTATGAACGGTATAGTGTTCCCGCAAGTGGCAACGCTGATAAAATCCTTTCCCGCAAAGGTTGCAGAAATGCTTACGTCTGTGATCCCTCTCGTTCTCTTCCAACATGGAGTTCTTGAACAGATCTTGCTCCAGGCAGTTTGACATATGTTCAACCACTAGGTTTTCAGTATCAAAACGCTGGCCACAATTAGGGCATCGGAAAGGACAGGCAGAATGCTTGTATAACTGGTTTTTTTGAAGGCTGTTCATTTGGAAGTGACTGTCCCTGAAGTCCTCTAGCATCTCTGCAAACATCATGTCCCTTATTTCCGACTGCTCCTCGGGGTTTTCTTCCAAGTCCATTTTCTCCTCAGAATTTCTGATCCCGTTCATGGTCAGATCCTGGGGTTCTCCACAGGTCTGTGCATGATCCTGTAGCTGCTTGCCTTTGACCAGTATTTGACCACACTTGCCACAAGCACATATATTTTCTATGTGTTTGGATAAATAATGAGAGGACAAATCTTCCTCAGTGATTGTTAGCCCACAAAGTTCACAGGGAGCATTCTCTACATCTTCCTGCACTGAAGGAGCCTTGCTGTTAAGGTGCCGTGGACTTTTCAAACACTTTCTTTCATCCTCATCCATGGATAAACGAGGCTTTAGAGTCTTCCGAGCATTTCTCTTCTCTCTCATCTCTTCCTCGACGTAGTACCGGTAGAGTGGCTCTTCCTGTTCATCATCTAGGTCATCATTGTCAGAAGACTCATTGCAGTCTTTATCTGCCACCTTGATAATATTAAAATCCTTCAGCTCATCTGTAGGATTGTCCTCTGGCTCCACCTTAATGATAATCCTCTTCCTCTCAGAGGCTCTACTTCCTTCTTCACCTGATGTCTCAGAGGCAACCGTGCTGCTTTTTCTGCTCGTGATGTTTGACACAGGAGACGATGAATTGTCCGCAGCATGGTTTGAGTCCCCCTTGTATTTTTCTGTTTGTGTGGAGATCATTTTAGAAGTAGAGTTCTTTTCACTAAAGTCTATTTTCTCAGCACTGTAGTACCTGGCACTTTGGTAGGAATGCCTGTTGGTGCATGTTAACACGTGCTCATCCAGTAGCTTTTCACAGCTAAAACTAAACCCACAGCTGTCACAGGTGAAGCTCCTTCCAAACCGGCGCGAGTGCGACACGCGCTCTTTCGTGTGAGAGAACTTGGACGTGGTGCTTTTTTTGCAGACATCAAACAGTTGCTCAGGGAAGCTGTTGAGCTGCAAAGTTTCTTCCTCAGGCTCTTTGTTATGGGATGTATTTACCGTTGAACTTGGTGGCTCCATGCCCCACCTGTTTGCTTCGCTGCCATTTCTAGCAAGTGCATCTTCATACATTCTCACACCAAATATCATTTTATTAGTCTGAGTGCTAGAAGCAGGAGATGAACATTTTAAACTAGATGAGTCTGTATCCTGTATATCTTCTAGACACTCAGGTACGTTATATAGCTGTAAATAGTTCATGGCCACTTTAAATTGCTCAAAATTGGCAGGGGCTGTCATAATTTTTCCTAAATACATGAACTGTAAAATAAGATCAAAGCATTCAGCGCTAATCTTCATGTTGCTTAGATTCAGCTGGGCTGTAGTGTTTTGATGGTTCATAAAAAACATCCTAAAATAGGCGCTGCAGGCAGCAAGGACTGCTTTATGTGCTTGAAAATAAATATCATCGATAGCGATGCAGCAGTCGCACAGAAAGCCCCACTCTCTTTGCTTGTTTAGCTGCTGAAGGACATAGTTGCTATGGCTGGTTTTTGCCATCTTGTACTTCGATTACAGCCCTGCATAAAGAAAAAGGTATCTGTTAAATCACGAGCACAAAACCCAAAGCCTACTTAAATGTAGGGAGGAACTGCCATCTCTTTTCTCTCTAGATCTTCCTATTCTGCCAGTCTGCGGTACAGCTTCCTGTCTGGAGATCTCTGGTGGTAACTACTTACGAATACTGATGCCAGTGAAAACGTCCATAATTCCATGTGCTCACCACTAGACTTACAAGACAAGTAAAAACTAATAAACATAACCAGCACACCTGTCAATCAGAGCTGCTAGAATATAAATTAGCAAATATATCTCAAAGTCCTACAGCCAGGGTTTTCAGATATGAATTCTGAACGCAGAGCTTCAAAAGCTTCACAGGGTAAACTGCTGTAAGATGGCCCGGGGACAATACCTATACAAAGTAAGCTGGCTCTCAGAAACCACTCTTCAGTCTCAACTTGCCTTTTTACCTGTCAGTCCAATGGGCACATGATGCAACACACACTGGAAACCAGGCCAGGCTCAAACTGGTCTTTCCCTCCCCATTAAAGGAAATTAAGAGACAACAGAGCACCCACACAAGCTACTCCACAGATTTTGCTCTTTGTGGCAGCTGAGGGACCATCTCAACCTTCTCTGGAAGGCGTCCTGCAAACCAGGAACTGCAAACTCAAACGCCTTCTCAGAAGCAGAGGGCAGCCCGGCTGTGGTGGCACGTCCCACATTCGAGCCCGCTGCAGATGGTGACCAGGCGAGCTGCGTGACAGCCACAGGGACTGCAGAGGCAGGAAGTGGTGCACGCCGTGCCTCCAACTGCTCTCAAAACCACTCGTTCGGAGCGCTGAAACGTAACCAAAACACGTAGATGGGAAACCGGACAAAGAAAAAGGCAGCAATGGAGAACTGAGAGAGCCAGCAAGCCAGAGGTGGAGTCACGGTGAAACGAAGCCTCGGCAAAGACTGGAGAGAAAGGTCTGCCAAGTGCTGAGGGGTGCTCTGTGTGAAAAGGACTAACTCATCCTCAAGAGAAAAGAGGAAGAAAACATCATGGTTTATGGTAACAAAAATTATCCAGAAGAAATGCACTGTATACAGGAGGTGTGTGTTTGATTAAAGACAAACTTCACCAGTGTGGCCAACACCTAGTCACGACTCACTTTAGAAAACCTTTACTGATACACATACGCTGTTCTAACTGCACAGGCTGAGGGCATGAGGAACCAGAAGAGCGTACAGAGAACACCCTAATTGAAATGAAAAACATAAAGCAGTAATGAGGATTCTTAACATTTTGAAAGGTTATTGCAAACAATGCAAATAACTGTAAGAGGTTTGTATAAATAAAGTACAGGCTAGCAAATAATACATACTAAAGGGCATTTTATGACTCAATGAAATGCATGGATTGATTTGCAACCACTCTTTCAACTGCCCAAAATTTAAACACAATACACACACAAATGCTCCATTTTTCTTCTTATTTTCCTAACAGCTTATATCTCCTAGGGGGAAAAATGGGTAGAGAAATTAAATTCCACAATTAGTGTTGAATTCGCGAGTCATAGGCGTTGCCTGGCTTGTTAAGCAGCAAACCTAGCATTAAGTCCCCGTTCTTCATTCCACAAAGGACTGCCACGGCAGAAAGGCTCCCAAGCTCTCAAGAAAAGAACATGCTCACCCCACCCAGCAATATTCCCTACCACCAACTCACACAGCAGTTCCTGTGGATCACCACCAGCACAAGATCTTGTCTGGCAACACGAACCATGAGATTTGGGTTGAACTACACGGATGACAAGCATCTGAATGGCAGCTGCTCCTCTCCTCTCAACCCAACCCTCCACACCCAGAACTCCAGGCTAGCACCCTGCCATAAAAATTCTCAGATTGGTTTGGCCCAGTGATGTCCACTGCAGAAACACAACTCACTGCATGGCATTCATTTCTCTTTTTCACTACCTTGCAAGGCAGTGGCTTTGAAAGTAGGAGAACCCCTGAAACAACTCCACATCTTTTCTACAGAAACTGATTGTCGTCTGTGTCACTGGGTGATTTCAGACGTTTCTGTGAAAAACAGCAAAGCTCTTGACATAAGTAATAGGAGTGCACTTCATATTCTTCCAAGTGATAACGTGTTTTGGATTTGAGGCAATTCATTAGATGCTTAAATGTAATTCAATCTATTGTATTAAGAACAGCAGCTGCATAATGATAAAGAATTAACTTCAACTTCCACATTCTGAGAGTGAAAACCAATGAGAAAATTAGATGATGCCATCTAAGGCACCATGGCCTGTTGGTGTGAGCTGCCAACACGACAAGAAAAGGCTCAGGAGAGCTCACGGTAACTTCCCCATCCTCATAAAGTGGTGAGTTCTAAATGTTTTATTTAATTGTGGGGTTTTTACACTAGATATACTCCACTGTGTCCTCCAATAGAAAAACAGCAATACAAGCAGCAAGCCAGTACAACACAGGTGGTCACAACTATATGGCCCCAAACTATCTGCAGGCACCTGCAAATGGGGTCATTTCCAGACGGTGGAACAATGAGTGACAGCACACAAACTCACCTTTTTCAAGTCTTCTTCTTTGAAAATAATAAAAGATATTTCTCCTTTTGACAGATGAACTCCTGCAAAACTTTCAGAATGTGGATCCTGAACAATGCAACAATGACCCCCTGACAATGCCACCACTCAGGGGAAAAAAAAGACTGGAGCATGAGGCTGCTTGAGCAGGATGGCAAGGTTTTGGATTTGATATGTACTTGGTCTCTACGACAGCAGTACTACATGTAGGTATTAAAACAGAGTGTCTGAGGTTATTTATGTTAATGAAAGTCCTGGCATCCTCCATCTGGATGCTGTATTAACCTGCTGGATGTAACTTCCCACCACAAGAGCCTGTGTCGGGCTGTTTAAAACTTTGGCAAATTTCAACCAGCTACGGCAAAACTTTCCTTCTGAAACCTTGGACTGATTACTTTTTTTCCCTCCACAGAAAAGCTCAGCCAAAACGGTTCCAAAAGTGAGGCTAAGAAAAAACTTTCATGTATGCAGGTTATTATTTTTTCATTTAGAAATTAAAAGTTTCTCTTCCAAAATCCTTGAGGAGACACTTTATGTGGGAGAAAGCGTTATGTCTTAGATATGTTGTCATAATATAAAAATCTGCCTGAATTTGGCCAAGCTATATGCTTGAGGGGGAGAAGATACAATTTATCAGTTTATTCACACTTAAGACTTTTGTTAGTTATTAAAACTTCAGATTACAGCCTCACTGAGAACATTTCCTCCTCTTGCAACTGCTTAGTACACAGGGCCCTGCCTGAGCCATCCACAGTGAAATCCCATTTTGCACAGAACTCTGTCATGGTTTTAAACTACAGAAGGTTGATTCAGATAGAGGGAAGAAATTTTTTATTATGAGGGCGTTGAGACACTGGCACAGGTTGGCCAGAGAGGTGGTGGATGCCTCTAAGAACACTCTAAGTGCCCCTGGAAACACTCAAGGATGGCTGGATTGGGCTCTAAGCAGCCTGATTTTGTTGATGTCCCTGCTCATTGCAGGGTGGTTGGACTAGATGGCAATTAAAGATCCCTTCCAACCCAAACCATTCCATGATTCTATGTGCCACCTCCACAAGGTCACAGCTGACAGCAAAGCCTCCTGGAGAGACTGCTCCACAGCATGACTCGCCACGGGGTCTCAGCTTCCCTTATGGTAGCTGATGGAGAAGATGCCCAGCTCTGGCTGAGGGAGAGCCAGAGCCAGGAGGGGATGCAAGGAAAACACCAGGAGACTGGGAAATGTAAGAAGGATGTGACAGAAACCATCTGGAAATATGGAGAGAAGAAAAGGGCAGGCTGGGAGCACAGTGCTGAGCAAAAAGAAGGGCACTGGGATTAGGAAGCAGCAGTGGGAATTAAAAATGGGTGCAATGAGGGTCTAAACAGTGGAGGGAAGAAGCCAGCTGGGCAAGGGGCTTGGAAGAGCAAGGCTGCAGGGCCTAGGGCAGAAGGGGTAAAAAACACAGGCATGCTCTTTCTGGGGAATGGGTGGAAAATAATTGCAGCATTCATGCCTTCAGTGCAGGAACTGCACCCCAAATTCCCAATCCTGCCATCCCTTTGCCATGAACAAGCATGACAGGCTTGCTGACAAACTCCTTTCCAACAAGAGCAAGCTCTCAGAAAATGGCAATTTATCATTATTGTGTTATTTTAATTGCTAAAATGGCAACAATCTGCATTTATCACTCATGTGGGTGCATCAGTACTGCAAACTATTTTTGAAGTTTGCTTTAGAAAAAAAACACAGGTATTAGAATGAAAACAGATCTTTTTACAGAAAATTCAAGGTATACACATATACTATGTATATATAATAGTATATTCTTCCACCCCTCTTACCAAAATTTCCCTTGCTCAGCAAATCCTCTGGATCTGTCCAGATGTGAGAAGCAAAAGACTACATCCCTGCTCATTTGGCCAAGCATTTGGAGGATGCTCCAAATGGATTTGGAGAGGTGAGGGACAAAAAGGAGGATCTCACAGCAATGAACACTGCTTGGAGAACATAATCCCATTGCTGTCAATGACAGGACAAGTAATTTCAACCTGTTTTGTTTTGTTTTTTTGTTTTTTTTTTAATAAGCCTGTCTTGCATTTTTTGGATGTCCAATTTATTCACACAGGTAAACACCACTGGTGGCAACTGAGGCCAGTGGAAGCTATCCTATGTATTAAACACCAAGTATCTTGGAAAATTAAAGTTCCATGCAGGTGAGTTTGTCAATCCAAAGCTTTTAATTATTTCTGATCCTCTTTTTTAAGGAGAGGAGAATCACCAGCCACGTGCCCAGTGGACTAGCACACTTTGTGAAGCATCCAGATCCTGAAGGCACCAACCTCACAAGTCCACGAGGAACCCAAGTAACTCCATCTTCAGCAGTGATTGATTTGTGTGGTAAATGCAGCACAGGCCACGTTGTAAGCAATACTGAATGATACAGAGGTGTTCTGGAAAAATGTGCTAGAAAAGCATCTGATATGAAAATGAAAACTGAAAGTATTTGACTTTGGTATTTTCACCATGATTTTCAAACTCCAAGTCTCCATAAGCATTTTATTTCCCTAGTAAATATTTATTTTTACACAGCCAAGCTTTGATTCAAGCTACTTGTCTGCCACCAGACTTTTTTTTTGAAGCACCACTTAGATACTATTGAGATGTGACCATGAACAAGGTTAAGTTGCATTACTACACTAACCAATTATGTTGTTTGCAAGTCTGCTAACAAGAAAAAAAAGGTATTTACTACAGCTCCATGCCGTCATTTCCTCACACTCAGAGTTTTCTGAGATGTTTTAAAACAAAAGAAGTAAAAAAAGTCCTCAAGCAAAGAAGTAGTGAAGTTCTTTTGCTAACTTCTTGGTCTTTAAAGCAGACATACCACAAGGTTCAGAATTCAGGAGCCTTTCGGCTCCTAAAATTAGTAGGTGGTTTTCAAAACCCAGCATTTCCACTGCTGAGCAGGCAAAAACATAGCGCTTACATGCTGAGTTACTGGCTGCTTTCCTTTGGAAACCAAGAACAGGCTGGACAAAAGTGTAATAAATGAGTGGAGAATTTGGTGCTAATAGAAAATGAGACAGGAAAACCTCAAGCAAACAACGCCCAGTTGTCCAAAAAACAAGCGCACGAGGATAAGAAAGCAAATCCCCCGTCACCGCCTGTCTCCATACCCCACCCTGGTGTGGGTTCCTAAGAACTCTTCCCCCTAATTTTGCCATTGTGGGTCAGACCTACCAAAAAAGCCTGGATTCCTAAATGACAGCACTGACATGCTGCAGAAAATCCTACAGAACATGTATAAATTCTCCACACAACGCCCAAGAAGTTGATGTGTTCAGCTACTGCACTGACCACAGAGCTGTCGACAGGCTACAACTTCTACCTAGATATACTCCATAGGAAGCCACAGAGATTGCTCTGGGTCCCTCAGTTTACACAAACACTGAAAAAACAGCAAAGAACTTGGGGCCAGGTGAGAGTTATCCACCTCAACAGCAAGTATGGATCAGTTTGCATTGCAAGCATAGCCTTGATCATAAATTAAAACAGCTATGGGAATTCCATGTACTGCCAGGGAAAATGTAATTAAGCTCCATTATTCAGGCTATGAAGGACTAAAGGTATAATTTATCCTCCTCTCACAGCCCTTCCAATCGCCTGCCTTTCAGGCATGCCAGTTGGGAAGATGATTCCAGTGAGGCAGATATTCATCTTCAGGTCCGTCCCGAAGGCTGAATCAATTCATTTTAAACAGACTCCTGGAAAATGCACAGGAACAAGTTTCATGGCACTTGGGCTAGATTTGAACCAGGGGAAGGGCAGATGCTCCAAAGCCTCCAGCATGAGCTGTCAGAGCCCCTGGATGCCCTGTTCTCCACTGCTCAGCCAGCAGTTCTCTGCTGATTCAGCATCCATGCCCACAAATGAGAAACAGACATCAAACTTTAGCAAGTTATGCTTCTCAACTGCTAACTGAAAATTAGTTAAGATACATTACATGATCTTAGGTCAGAACACTCCTTGAAAGATAAGGAATACAGCTTGACAGAAAAAAATAAGAAAGCTTGATTTTGTGCTAAAGCCCCATCTCAACTACAAACAACTTTAGATCAGATCTAGGGAGTAGAAGTCCTAGAGAGATCTTATGCAGTCCTTTAAAGTAACTTGCTAGCCACAAAGGTTGACTCTAGAAAGTCAGAGTTATCTTTTATCTGGCACCTTTACAGTTGTCAGGCAACACGGTAATGACATGTTTAAAGAAACAATTAGTGGGGAAAAAAACTTTGACACCCAATTTATACTTTGCAACAGAAAGATGAGCCTTTGCATCTAGGCTCTCAGAGTTATACCAACTTTCAGCTTTCTGAAGGCATTTTGGTGGTTTAACCACGTCTTGAGATCCTCAAATGAAGTCACAGGTGCCTTCCAGGAAAGGATCCTTGGCTAAATACAGGCTGCACTTCAGTGTAACAATTTGCTGGATGCACATGAATGAAGCACAGTAACTTGTGACACACAGATCAGACTACAGATTTTCTTGACTCTTCCTGTTCTTAAATGTTTCACATTTTACTTTCAGCATACTTGAAATAAAAATAGGGCTACTAAGGTCTCCATCCAATGAAACAGGCCTAATATGGGGGAGAAAAGGCAACAGCCAGTGAATTCTGGAGTTTTGCAGTGACACTGTGTGCACAAATTAAAAATTACCAGAGCAATTTGAGGATATAAACGGTCCCCATGCAAATTATGTCAGCTGTTGTGCCCACACACTGTGTCCACAGCAGAACTTTTTGGGTGAGGGTGTTTACCATTCCTAAGCAAAGGCAGGGCTAAATAACCCAGCTGCTGGAGAACCACTACTCCAACTGAAAAATGAACACATGGCTTCTCACTCTACATGCATGTAGGTACAGAACAACTCTAGTAAGAGGCCCAGCTGTAACAACTAAGAGAAAGAACACAGAAAAATTGGATTTCCAGGGATTTCAGGGCTTTCCACTGTCAGCAAGAACAGAAATCTGTGAAAGAGGCAGCCACTCACATTCAAGTAAGAAAGCATCTAAAAACCCAAATCCCTGGTTGGCATGAGCACTCTCAATGTGATCACTGCTGATTGCTGTGCCAGTGACAACAGTGGTTGAGTCTGATGAAGGGAAAGACTTGTGCAAGCAGAGCTGAAGCATCTGTTAAGTCTGTGATCTTATTCCACACAAAACTTTCTGGCTACTAGGAAGAAGTGGCTTCTATTACTTCTCTGAGCTTCCCACGCAGCACCAACCCACATCTTCACTACCTGCATCCAACCCCTCCCAGTGGGTGCCTGCTGGTTCCCTGTAACCTCAAAACATCAGCAGAGTGCAACTAATACTACTTGTTACTCCTTAGGTTTTCTGGCCAGTTATCCAAAAATCTCTCCACAATCTTGTCAACTCGCTGTGCTGCCGCTGCCTAGGAAAATCTCTGCAACCGCTCGCGTTTGGCCAGTTTTCCCTACAGCCATATGGTCCCAACGCCTCTCCCCCGCTCGCCATGAAAGCTTAACTTGTAATTCGGCAAAAATGAGAAGCCCGCATCCCTCTGCTCACGGCTGCTCTGTGGGTTTTTCCAAGAGCTGTAATGAGGAATGTTAAACAAACACCTTTAATTAAAGGAATGTTTGTTTAGTGTAATTAAATGCCTAAGGAACACCGCACTGTTGCAACCCCGGGTAGTTTTGCAGTGCGTGCTGTGCCTTGCGATACTTGAGTGCAAGGGAAATAATGCAAGCAAATGACAACCTGGCAGTAAACACCCAAATATTAAGCAGCATCCAAGCCATGCTACCCGTTTACCAACGCCTACATGTCATGTGGAACCGGCACTCCTGTATCAGCTGAAACAGAGTAAACTTGAGAAACCGAGTTACAAAAAATCCTGGAAAAGAGAGAGGACTAAAACCCCAGCCCCAAACTCACAGCGTTTTCAGTCCCATTTCCTCTACCCTTTTCAACTACCTTTCTATGCGAGCAGAAAAGAGGCGTCCTTTGAAGAACGAGACTTTCGACACCGCTCCCAGAGCGGCACAGGGCTTGTTTTTTATGTGACAAAAGTATTCCCCTTCCTTTCCAGCCGCCTCCACGGCGATCCAGCGCACTGCCAGCCCCGAGTGAAACCCAAGTCTCCCGCCTGGCAGGGTGGAGCATTCCCTCCGGGCTGCAGCTCCGCTCCGTTTTTCGCTAAACTACCGCAACTCGCTCGAAGTTTTGGGGCGTTTATTTTGAGAGGACAAAAGGAAGAGAAGCGGCGGGACCCACCGCGGGGGCCGGGGCCAGGCGCGATAGCGGCACTCGAGATGTTTACCGCGACTTCGAGCCCCGGAGCCACGCGGGCGGCGCGGTGCCCTTCCCTTCCCCGCCTCTCGCCCCTGCACCTCCCTAGGCCGCTTCTCGCTCTCCAGCGCGGCATCCCCCGACCCCCGCCCCGCAGGTGGGGCGCGCCCGCCGCGACCCCCGCAGACAAGGA
>WAAG01028401.1:10839-28571 GCA_013390105.1 Tichodroma muraria | reverse complement strand
GGGGCGGGGCGAGGGCGGCTCAGCCCGCACAATGGGGGCTTTGTTGGGCGCACAGGGCTCCTCTGTGCCGGAGCCGCCGGGCTCAGCCCCGCTCCCCCGTGCCCCCGCCGCGGCTCCGGGGCAGCAGAAAGCACCATCAGATCAGAGGGGAAACGCGAGCCAGGTTTAAAGTTAGTGCTGACACCCCAGGGAGCGTAGTTTAATCGGCGGGAGAAGCATCCCTGAGAGCAGCGGGCAGATGGAAAAGTCCCCGAGAGCTGTTGAGCTCATTGGTCGTGGGTTTGAGCACCAGAGGTGGTATCGGAAGGAGAAACTTAAATTGGGGTGCAGGGACCATCTGGAGGAGGGAGGAGGCTCCATGCCAGGCGTCCATGTCGTTTCGGTGGTGAGAAGTCAACATTTGAGCCTTTGGGAGCTCTCTGATTTCTTAACGAGATGAACATCTTGTTCCCTTGCTCCCAGGCGCACCATGGATACCACCGGCCACAGCGTCCTCCTCCTCCAGCAGCTGAACATGCAGCGGGAGTTTGGCTTTCTGTGTGACTGCACAGTTGCCATTGGAGATGTTTACTTCAAAGCCCACAGAGCGGTGCTCGCTGCTTTTTCAAACTATTTTAAGATGATATTTATTCATCAGACAAGGTAAGAACACACAGCTTCTCATCCTTTCACCACTCTCAACATTCTGCTTTTTCTTCTTTCTAAAGGTATGAAAGCGTAAAAGATTGTAAGTGGGGATGTAAGATGGCCTGAGATTATTTTCCTAACCCAGCACAGGCCTTGGCTCCCTATACAGTCCCAGTCCAGAGCACACTACCCTTTAAAACCAATTTCTTAGTAAGTATACAGCAACATCAGACCCTGTATTTTGGAGACATTTGTGTGACCAGTTAAATAAAGCATGTAAGTACCACCATCTTCCTGCAGTGAGAACCTTGCAGATTTGGGATCCATGGTACCTCCTGCCCATGTGCAGTATGTCCAATACTTTGCCTTAGGTTGTAGTCAGGCTTGCTGGGTGAGACTGTCCCTTCTGGCAGGATCCACAGGCTTGAAACAATCGAGAAGCTGTGGCCTTATCACAGTTCTGCCTTCAGGCTCTTGCAGATAAGGGCCAAGACTGAGATCATCAGTTCATTTCAAGCTGTTGTTCACATGCTTCACCTGGCCGGGTCAGGAGTGGTTCTGCAGGTATAACAACAGCAAGTCTGGCCTCTGACCTGGGGCTGCCTGCTTGTGATGGATTAAACCCTTCTTCATTCCCCTTTCTGAGGGTCATGGTCTCCAACACCTCTGCAAGATAATCTTTAGGATCAGCTGCATCGCCCCTTGGCTGGAAGTGAGATGAGTTAACTGTCCTTCCCTGTGGATGTTGTTTGCTGATACTTAAATGCAATGCTCATAAAGATTACACAGTACTGGCAGCTGAATTTATTGCTTAAATAAATGGAGTGGCACACACTGGTGATGCACAGCTTGCATGGCATCGCTGCAGTGCCGTGTGGCTGCAGCTGGCTCTGCGTGGGAGGGACAGGGTGGCCAGGGCTGGTCACCTGCACCAGCCGCAGCTGCAGTTGTGCACATGGTCTTCAGAATCACAGGGATAAATGCAGACTCAGGCACCTGGCTTTGCAAACAGAGCTTCTGCACTTCTGCAGGGCTTAGCAGGGAGTGCCGCTTGTAAAAGCGCTCTCACAGCAAATGGGCAGGTAATGGATCAGGGTTTGGATCCCTGTATGTACTTAATCCTTTGTTTTGTTTCAGCGAGTGCATAAAAATTCAGCCTACAGACATCCAGCCTGACATATTTAGTTACTTGTTACATATCATGTACACTGGGAAAGGGCCAAAGCAGACTGTCAGCCAGAGCCGACTGGAGGAGGGCATCCGCTTTCTGCACGCAGACCACCTCTCCCACATCGCCATCGAGATGAACCAGGCCCTCTCCCCAGAGCCGGTCCAGTCCTCCAACTTGTACGGGATCCAGATCTCTACGGCACACAAGCTGGCGAAGGAGCGCCTGGGAGCGAAGGAGAGCCTGCCCAAGGCGGGCGGCAGGTCCGCGGCCCAGGGCGATCACCCCCAGCTGCAGCTGTCCCTGGCCATCGGCCTGGACGACGGCCCCCTGGACCAGCAGGCCGCTCGCCCCTCGGCCCAGCCCGCGGCTCTCGCCAAGCCGGCGGAGGAGCGCCCGAAGCTCTCGGTTTCCATAAAGCAGGAGAGGTGCGACTCGGAGCCCGTGGTGTCCCAGAGCTGCACGCCTCCTTCTCCGGAGGTAGCGAGCCCCGTCTTTGCCAAGGGCAGCCTCAAGGTGCACCTGTGCCACTACTGCGGGGAGCGCTTCGACTCGCGGGAGGGGCTGCGGCAGCACTTGCACACCCACGTCTCGGGCTCGCTGCCCTTCGGCGTCCCGGCCTCCATCCTGGAGAGCAGCGACCTGGGGGAGGTGCAGCCTCTGGCTGAGGACAGCGAGCCTGCCGATGGCCATCGCCTCGGGGCCTTCCTCCTCAAGGAGGACGAACATCAGCTGGAGCATCCGAGCTGCAGCGACCTGGAGCCTCTGCAGATCGGGCAGCTCTCCCTCATCTCCAAGGACCACGAACCGGTGGAGTTGAACTGTAACTTTTCTTTCTCAAGGAAGAGAAAGATCAGCTGCACCGTCTGCGGCCGCACGTTTTTCCGGAAGAGCCAGCTGCTGGAGCACATGTACACGCACAGAGGGAAGCAGCACAAGTACACCCGCTGCCAGCGGCTGGAGAGCCCTGCCACCCCCAGGTTTCACCCTTACTGTGACAGCGAGAGTGTGGGTAAGAGCTCCAGCTTGTCCCAAGACCACTTAGATGAATGTATACTGGAATCAGATCTCATCCAAGAAAGCGTTGATACGATCCTGGTAGAGTAATTCTCCCCCTTCAGATGCTGAAACTGGATGTTTTGGCATTTTCCACCTAGGGAGTGGCTGCTCTGATTTTCTCGAACCACCATTCCCCTCACCGCTGAGATAACTGTGAAGGACTGTGTACTTTGATTTGTGTACTTGCATTTTTTACTTCTCTAACTTCTAAACTCGAGCTAATTCCCATCTAAATCCTCCTTGGAAGCCTCAGTGTAACTCAGTTATGTTTTTCCTGAATGTGAACTTATTCCTACTCTGCTTTACTGGAGTAAAGGCTGTATTGCTGGGTGTGAGGTTTAAACATTGTCTAGTACTCTGTGTGGTGCCTAGGACTGTTTGTATCCCATAGAATTGCTCTTCTGAAACCAGATGGATGGAAGTGTAGAGGGAAATAAGTATTGTGTTTCCCAAACAGTTTGTTTTTAATGAAAATAAATATCTCAAGGAGATGAATCCTGAAGTTCATGTTGTTCATGTAACTGCAGTTAATAAATCTCTGCATAAATATTTACAGGAGCCATAAGGCTGCTCTTTTCAAGGGAATTGGCAGTGTTGATGTAGGGGTGGCAACCTTCATTTTGACAAGCCCCGGAGTCCTCATCTGTCTTCTAAATTTACTTTTAAACTCTAGGGATTTGCATGTGTTTTTCCTCCTTCCTACTCCTCCCTCGTTCACCTCTACTGCATAAGCAAGGACAGATTTTGATGCCCCTCTAGGACCATCTTCCATTATTGGACTGTCTTCTCTGCAGGGAGGAGGGAAAGCTGCAAAGGAGTGTCCTCTCTTCTTTGAGAGGTGACATACCCTAACTTAAGTCTTTACAGGATTAAATGCCACACAAAATGATTTCTGACTTTATAAACAGCTGTGAGTAAACACATTCTAAAATATTACAATCTGTATATTTGCTCAGAGCAAATACACAGCGTGTTATTTTTTCTCTGTTTGCAGAGCCACTGTGAAATGGTTACATGCAAGTTTTTTGCCTTTGATATAATCGTAGAATGGTTTGGGCTGGAAGGGACATTAAAGATGATCTAGTTGCAACCCCCCTACCATGGGCAGGGACACCTTCTACTATACCAGGTTGCTCAAAGCCCAATACAGCTTTTCATTTATCATTACTTGTTATCTGAAGGGTAATATCCAAGAAGGAGTTAAAATTATACATTGAATGGTTTCATAGTTTGTCCCTCTCTAGTTTTTCAACTGAAATATCCCAGGCTTCCTACCAGATGGGCTGCAGCTCACCCCTCTGAGATGCTGTTAATCAGAAGGCCCCGAGGAGGCACACCGAGTTCTTAGAGAGCAGAGGTCTCTTCCACAGCGCAGAGCAAAAGCCTCGAGAGCTGCTCCCGTAATCTCATTACCCAGTTTTTGAGAAACTGGAGGCTTCCTGCCAGTCCTGGTGGAGCCGAGTCATTGCCTTTGGAAAAGGGGAGCCTGAACAATGGTGAGAACAGTTGGCTGTCAGAACGCCTGCTCCAAAGAAAGCTCTTTGTAGTCGGGACTCTTGAGCTGTCTTTGGTACTGTCCTGGAGCAAGAGCTGCAATTAAATCACTGCCGATTTAAAAGACCATCTGAGGTCTTTGTAAGGGCAGTTGCTGCTTCTCCTGGGCAGGGCGCTGCACACTCCAGGGGATGGATCGGCCACTGAGAGCTGCCAAATTGTGTTTCAAAACAAAGGGGCAAAGCAACCAGTCCCTGAGCCTGCTGAGATGGTGTTGCAAAATGCAGGCTGTGGTTTGGGGTGTGCTTCCCTGCAAGCCCCAGTGCTCCTTTTGCTGCGTGTACCCATTAAAGCTGCTCTGGTATGAACACATTTGAACTCTGCTGAAAAAGCCGTTCTTTAAAACAAGCAAACAAACAAAACCCAGCTGACATCCAGGCCTGTGAATGCTGCATCTGAGCATGGAGCCATTCACATAGAGCATTTCCTAGAAGAAAGCCTTCTGCCTCTCTCCCAGCCTAATAGCATCAGCTAAATCACACCCAGCACAGGCTGCTCATAACTGGGCAAACGCCCTCCGGCTTCCACTGACCTCTATTTCTACATGACGGGTAAAAAAAAAAAAAAAAAAAAAAAAAGAAGGTATTTTATGGTCATTCCCTGTTTGTATGTGACACTTTACTGAGTGGGCTGACTTCTCCGGGTGCTGCTTGCTTCCCTCGGCTTCCTACATTTAATTTAAAAACAGAGAGAAGCGTTTGCTGGGGTGGCTAGAGCTGTAGAGATGAGCTGTAAAGGGACTGAATATCTGCTATTCAGTCAGTAGATAAGCACCTCCGATCGTCAAATAGGCGCCTAACTTGCCTGAAGTAATTGGTATTGAAAGTCAAAGGGCTCTTGATGTCTCTGCAGAGGTAACAGGGTAGTGGTAATAGAGCTCAGTATTGGGGACAGCATCAGGGACAGCAAGCAGCAGTGCCCGAGGCATCTCTGGGACATGCTGCTCATCCTCAGGTGCGTGGGCTGGCCTGTTTTGTTCGCTTCTTGCCCATTAAGAAGGGAGCTTTTATAGAAGCTATGATCTCGGATAAAAGAGCCAAACGTCACTCAGCTGTGTGTGCTGTAGGAGTGACTCCATAGCATTGACTGCAAACACACCGGCAAAGCCGAAATGAGGCATAAACCAGGGCTGTGTTCCTGTCCCGTGTGTCCTTGAAAAGATGCAACTGTAAACGGTTGTTTTCTGTTATCCTCACACCCCCTTTTAAAGGTGTGCTTTGGTTAGCCTTTGTGGCACTGAACATCTGTGACATCAAACATCTGCCAAAGGCTTTTTTTTTTTGCATCATCTGCAATACAAGAAATGCATTTTCAGCAGTTTTCTACTGCAAGTGTTAAAGCACTGTTATAATTAAAACAGCAGGAAAAGCTGGAGACAGAAGTCATCAGCTCCAAGTTATGTTAACATAAAACCATCATTCTCTCCAAGTCTTATGAATAGAAAATGATTTTACAGGGCAGTTACATTTGCTAAGCAAGGGCAGCAGCTGCTCCTGGATAAATCATGAGAAGTTTTATTACTGTATGAGGAAGACACTTGAATTACTGAGTGCTTAACCTTTATGCCGGTGCATGCTTGGAAATCTGCCTGACTTGCACAGCTGGGTTTGAAAAATACTCATTTCTTATTGGGGGTTTGTCTTGGTTGGAGCGACAGGTGTCTGCTAAGGAAAGGCAGGAGCCTCCCTTGGAATGGAGAATGTAACCCCCTCCCTCCAAATTATTATAATTTTGAAAATTAAGGGGGCTCTCAGGCAAAGATATGGGGATAGGAATATCAGTTCTTTATTAAGAGAATTAAAACAAAAATGCAGCAATACGAACAACAAAACCCCCTGACAGATCAGAATACAACCTGGCACCCTGCGGGTCAGGGTGTTGGTAGCAGTGCCATTAAATGGTGGCTGCAGTCCTTCTGGAGTGGCAGATGTGGTTCTGTTGGAGCAGTGATCCTGTAGAAAGGGTGGAGTTTTCTCTGAAGATCCAGTGGTGGTGTAGATGGGCCTGGTCTTCCTCTGGGAATCCAGTGGAGAAAAGGTTGTTTGGTGTTCCAAATGTCAGATTTTTATCCAGGTAGGAAATGCTTGGCTCCTCCCCCTGGATGGAGCATGTCCCACTGGGATGATGGAATTTTATCAGTCATTATGTGAGAATCAATGGCCCATTAGCAGAAGATATATCTCTGGACAGGATGGGTTGTGGAAGAGATAAAGAAAACTGCCCCACACGGTTTTTTAACAACTGGCCCACTGACAGAGGATTGCCCCACCGCCACCCCCCACCCGGTTTTCAACAGATGCTGATAGAATACACACTGCTGGGTACATTTTGCACTGAAACCCAAGGCAGGGTTGATTTTTGCTTTAATAAAAACCTAAAAAGTTTTGTCAGAGTATGCAGAAAAATTATACTAGTGATTCTTTCCAAATATCTGTGATTGGTTAATAGATGCTTAGGGCTTAGGCACAGAACATGGGCTTAGGCAAAGAAAGCCCCAGGGTGGGAATACTTCAAGGCTGGAAGTCCCAAAGCTCCAGGGGATCCTTGGAGATACGCCTTCTGCTCTGGAGGGGTCCCATCATTAGGGGTACTGAGCTGATGAACCACAGTCATTGAAGTGCCTTCGCTTTGGGCTCTACAGCTCATATTTTATGTAAAGATGGGGAAATTTGGGCTCAGACCCCCCCTGCCAAAGCCCCTGAGCATGAGCAGACTCCTCAGCCCGCTCAAGTGAACCTCTGAAATGCCACTAAGCACAGCAGTGGCTGTCATCATATATCTGGGTGCTGGCCCCAAAATGTTGACTTACATTAGCTGGCTCAACCACCAGAGCATGAGAAACAATTTCAAGATAGGTAATTTGAAATATTTTGAAATATTTTTAGTGCTCTTGAAAACTCTGGTGCTGCTGGATCCAACAGGGTCTGTTTCTCAGTCTTCTTAGGGTACAGTAAAGTGTGTGGACAAAAGTGTGTTTATCCCCCCTTGCAGTGTGGGGCCTGGTTATTTTCCTTTATCTTGCTTTCGTGCACACTGAGAAGGTTGAACAGGGAAATGAAATTTGCTGCTGGGATGTAAACCTGAAGCGGTGAGCATTACAGTTAAAAATAAGGCCCTGAAATATCATGACATTTCATTCCTTCAGTGTAATGCTGACACTGAATAGCTTTCTCGTGTTTTGGAGGCAGTAAGTATTTATCCTGTGCAAGTGAAGCCTTCAGAACCGCAGTGAAAAGTGACCTCAGCATATGCAATTCAGCATCACTGGAGGGAACCATGGGCTTTCAGTGGCCAAACTGAGAGGTTTCTTCATGGCTTATGGAAGGCCTCCCACAGCAATCAGCCATCCAGGTCATGCCATACTTCTGCCATGATCTTCAGATTCCCTGTTTAATAAAACTCAGTCTCTTCCCTTCTTGTCCAGGATTGCCAAAAAAGACTGCAACAGAGTGGGCTTCCCAGCAGTCCAGCACTAGGAAAATATATTCTAAGCAATAAGAAATCATGAGGGAAAAGGTAATAAGGATGGATGTGCCCTAAATTACATTCCAGTTAAATATTCACAACCAGAGCTCTGTCAAGACTGAGTTCCCTGAGATGCAATCGCAGCATCTACAGAATTTGCATGTTTCATTAAGAAAAAGTAATGACACAACTTCAAAAGCAGCCTACAAGAGGAAATGTTTCCCACCAACTATTCTAAACCAGAGGCTGCACCCTCGAAACAAAGGCAGGGCAAAGCTCTCAGCCTTCTCTGCTGCACTGGGTTTCACTTGAGTGGAGACGGCCCTGGGAGGCTTTGGGGGGTTCCAGCAGGTTCCAGTGACTTGGGGGTACCCCCCGGGATGCACAGGGAGTGCAGCAATGCTTAGTCCATGTGAATCTTCCTGTTACTGGCACAAACGCTGTAAGAAAACACTGCCTAAAGCCCTCTGTCCCTCCTGGCAATCGCTGGGATTTGCAACCCATGGTTTTTAGGACATAAAGCCGTTTATAGGCGCTAGGGCAGGGAAACCAGGGCGGCGAGCCATCGAGGGGTGATGGATGCAGGAGAACCTCGTGGCAGGCAGACAGTGGTGTCAGACATCGGGACGGGATCCGGCGGTGGGCGTGCGGCCTCGCCGAGCTCCGGCCGAAGCACCGGGAGCGGCGGCAGATGCTCCGCGTCACCGCTTTGCCCGCAGCCATCCCGGGAGGGACCCGCTCCGGCAGCGGCCGCCTCCGCCACCCGCAGCACCGCCGGAGCCAGCAGGGCAGGCGCCCCAGCCTGTCATTAGGGCCGAGCATCCCCCGGCAGGCTGTTCTCGTGATTCGCTTACTCACCGCGCTAATGACCGGTGCGGGTGCGCCTTCCCGTTGCGCCTGTCGCACCCGCCGGCCGGGCCCTGCTGCCCGCAGGCTGCCCGACACGCGTCGGGGAGCTTCGGGACGCGAGTCTCCCAGCGCCTCGGCCTCCCCTGCCTTGCTCCAGCTAGGAAATGGAATGCAAATTCGGTTTCAGTCTGTCTGGGCTGCGCCGGAGCCCGACGCCTTCGTGCGGCGCAGTCTGGGAGGTTTGGCAGGCAGGGAGCGGCGGGGGCTGCCGGCGGCAGCGGGGACGCGCCGCTCCCCCTTCCCGGGGGATGCTCAGGAGCTCCGTGGGAGTCTCAGTCCTTGCGCTTCCCACCCAGCTGCCGTCTCACCAGGCTCCCGTCACGCCGAGCTGTCGCCGCGCTGAGCCCCGCCGCACGGGCGCCGCGGCCTCGAGTCTTCATTAAAACGGCAAATGGCGAGAGCAAACGTGACACGAGTGACTGGCGCTGGGGCAGAGATGACATCCATCCCTCTCCAGGTTGAAATCTTCTCTCAGGGACAACGGCAAAGTGATCTTGGTGTGTCCGTGCCCCGGTAAGGACCTGGCATTGGAAAAGCACCTCCCGAAAGGACAGCGGTACCCGCAGAAGGGATCCTGCTGGAGCACCCATCTTGGCAGGGGGGTGTCACCTCTCCCAGATTAAAGAGGTTTGGAAGGCAGATCTCTGCGAGGTCTAGCTTAAGGACTGACAAAGTGACTGCCAGCTCGAGCTGCAGATGGTACTTTCATCTCAACAATCTGAATTGCAAAACATGTTTTCTTACCATCTCCCTCTCTTTTGTATCCAGCCTGTTTGTCAGTTTTTATATAACAAAACCTACTTTAAAATGCTGGGTTTGCTTATTCTTGCTGAAATCCACTTTTTGGCTAAGTGGACTTTAACCCCACAGCAGAAAAATCACATCGTTTGGCACAGAACTGCACTTCTCACAATTCTCTGCAGAAGGAAAGACACGTGAAAGCTGTGCCTCCTAAAAAACATTAACCTATATTGTAGCTTAAATAACTGTATAACATCCTCTGATTAGTTTTTTTAAAAGTCACATTTACTGTTAAGATTTTGTCTGTTTGCAAATGAAAAGTATTTCGTTATTTTAATACTACCCAAGAAGAGCTGACAAGAACCATTTCTCTGGGAAATAAAACTGCAGAGGTAAAATCATATTAAAGCAATTATTTAAATCAATCTGTTTCCTTGGAGCAGTTCATTTTGAATTACTCATGTTGAAAGGTTCTAACTATAACGCAGGAAATATTAGGGCTTCACTGCCGGTGACCTGTGGGTCTGTCTCCCATCCATCCATCCATCCATCCATCCATCCATCCATCCATCCATCCATCCATCCATCCATCGTACAAAACAGTATTCCCAAGTATTTTGTGAATTTGCTCAATTACTTACATACATTTGTGAAAAAATAAACCAACCCAAACCCCACAAAAACAGCAACAAAACCCCCCACAACCGCATCTTTGCTTTTAAACATGTTGTATATGAGAATGTCCATGATTTATGCAGGGATTCCACCTTGGATTCAAACACCAGATTCCTGGCTGCTGTAGAGTCAGTCCTTTGAAGCCTATGGAGCTGCTGTGACCTTCAGCAGCTGGAGATCCAGCCCTGTGCATTTCTAATCCACTTCTGGTGTCCCAGGGCAGGGAAGAAAATGCAATATTTGTTTGTGCCATCATTGTCTACTAGCAGTTTCCACAAGGAACTTTTCAATGGATACACTTGTTTTCTGCTGGGCTCAGTGTTGACTTAACAGAAAAGCTTTTTATCCCCTGGAAGCCTTTCTAGGTATGAGTTATACTATTTAAACACCCTTTTCTTTGCTGCTAATATAAAAATGCTGTGGGAGATGAAAATATTTGAAATGACAGAGCACAGCAGGGATAGGGAACTTGTTGGATATAGAGCTGAATTGTCCCCACTGAGGAGAGCACTGGAAACATCTGGGACAAAGGCAGCAGCACAGGCTGTGAGGTGAGCAGAAGAACCACCTCCATAATTCAGAGGGCAACAAGCAATGAATTTGTGGGTAAGGAGCCAGACAGCTCAGAAGCAAGCCAAATGGGGCTATAAAAATGATTTGATATCAGGAAAAATTTCTTCCCTGAAAGGAGTGTCCAGCATTGGAACAGGCTGCCCAGGGCAGTGGTGGAGTCACCATCTCTGGAGGGATTTAAAGAATACGTAGATGTGGCGCCTGGGGACATGGTTTAGTGGTGGCCTTGGCAGTGTTTGGTGATCTTAGAGGCCTTTTCCAACCTCAATAATCCTGTGATTCTAAGATAATTCCAGATTATTTTGTTGGTGAGGATGATGGTCCTAAAGTCAGGCCACCCTCTGGTGCTCTAGCAGAGCCACGCAGCCACATCCTCACAGGTTCCCTAGCCCGGCACTCTTTCACAATAGTAAATTTATCATTCCTTCTATGAAAGAACAAATGTTTTATTAATGTTATACTCTCTAATCATAAGGAAGGAGTAGAGAGTCTTAATTAAGTCATTAGCAGCTGTTATGAGCCTATATTTTGTTCTGTAAACCTGAAAGAATAAAATAGTATTAATACTATTAAAAATGTATGACTTCTTTCCCTCGTATTTTGTGTATGTTTTAAAGTGTCTCAAGAAATTACATTAAGGACGTTATGCAAAAAAAATTAGGGTGTGGGACCGATTTGATCTGTCACAGAAAGTGCCAAAGGACCAAATGTGCTGGTCCCCCTCCCAAAATGCCAGCCCCAACCTGAACACTGTCAGCACCAAACTGCGCACCTGGAAATAGCAATCCCAAGCCTTGGGAGCAGGAAGCAGGAGCCAGCAGCTCACAGAGAAAACCAGACTACCTGCATGGAATCAGAGCTGTGCTATTCGGAGTGGGGTTTGACCCCTGTCAGTCTGCAGAGCATCAAACATTTTCCTCTGGTGCCACAGGGTATCTAATAGGGAATTTAACCATGGGGCAGCAGGATGGCCTTTCTTAGCTGCCAGAGATTTGTGATCCTTCACAAATTCCTTATAGCAGTCCCTGGGCAGCCAGGACTCTGTAGTGGAAATGACTGACCAGCAACCAAAAAGAAATGTCATAGAAAGGGCAGAGGAGGAGCAAACCTCCAAAGAATTTGGATCTGCCACCAACATTAAGATTTCTCTCTGCTCACTGTAGGACTGCCTGAAAAAGCTGGACACAACGGAGCACCACTGTGAGTTAATCCTTTCACATATAAAATCTCCCCAGAGCTGCCCACTCAATCACAAGGCAAGAAAACAACAGGTACATTCAGCTTTAATGAAATAATCATCAGTTCTATGTACAGCTGTAACAGAGGGAAAACCAGCTACAAGAGAGGATGCAAACTCAACCCCCTGACACACAGCAAGTTGCAGAGCAGGGCTGGACTAAGCATTTCTGCCATTGTCCTCCTTTTTTGAAGATATGTTTTGCCTAAAAGGCAATACTGAAAAAACACTAAATCCTCCCAAAACAGCTTAGCAGACTGACAGAGGATGACAGCCTGGCCCTGTGGGGTAATTTTGTGTTTATTTACTAAAGCTTGGACATCCTCCTCTTCAGCTGACTCCAGTGGGATCCCACAGCAACGCTGCAGCCCTTTGCTCAGCACCAGCCTGCCACAGTGCCCAGTGTAATCCCTTAAGTCACTCTCAGCATCAGGATGGTTCTGCTGGGGTGCTGCAGCAGCTCCAAAGGTACATTTAAAAGTCCTTTAAAAGTCCCTTTTTCAAAACTATGGCAAAATGCCTGGAAGGACCAGTATGAAGTACAAAGCCATTAAAATTGTACACACAGAATTATCAATAGCTGATAACTTAATAAACAAATTCACAGAAAAAAAAGGACACGTCTTTTTCTTTACCACCCTCCGGGCTTTTTTTTAAGTTTTACTTGCACAGAGATGAGCTGTGGCTCTTGCTGCTCGCAGTCCTCCCGTGACATCGAGGAGATGTTTTATCGAGGTTTGAAACATGGTTGTGCACCAGGTACGAGGGACAGGTACAGCCCTTGTATTTTAGCAGGAATCCAAAGCCTACGCTGGGAAGGGAAATCTCAGCGCACGGTCAGCGAGCAATTGCCGAGCACGGCTGCTATTTCTGTGCCGGCTGAGGAACATGCAGGAGAATTTTCTCAGAGGAGCACGCCGCCTTGCCCACAGCTGGACGCAAAACCCGGCCACGCAGATGCAATCCCATATTATTAAAAGGCCCCTTTCTCCTGGAGAGCTGGTAGTTGGAGGCGATGCTCGCACACACACGCCGGTGCAAACCCCCTCGGGGCAGGGCAGTTCGCAGGGGTCTGACAGCAGTAGGCTTGTCCAGGCATTTTCCAGCCACGTCCTCAGGCCCTCATGTCTGGATTTTTTTCCCTGACGACTTTGGTAAGATTGCTCCAGCATTTCCCTGCATGTTTCGGAGCGAGCTGCATGGCGTGCCAGAGCCCGGTGGCAGCGAGCCGGGCATAATGCACGATTCCCAAGGGATGCCTGGGCTGGATGAAGGCAGGAGGGCTTTGCGGCGAGCGGGGAGTGGTGCGGGACAGGCTGCCGCCAGCAGCCAGGGATGCCAGCGGCACTCCGACCAAATCAAAGCAATCCCAGCGCCGGCAGCACATTGCAGCTTCCCGAACTATGTTGACTGCTAACACGCATGCAGCTCACTGCTATTTATATCGCATGCCATGTATAAAAAAATATGCTACATCTGAGGAGAGCTTCACCACGACACCGGGACGGGGACGGAGGAAGGCGAGGGAGGAGAGGGGCTGCCTGCGGCGGGGCTGCTCCCGCCCAGCCCGCGCCCGCGGTGCCGCAGGGAATTCTGCCCGTTGAGTTTAACGAGGCGCGGTGGCTTTCTCGGCATTCGCGCAGCCCGGGGTCAGCAAGGCGAGGCTGATGCTGAGCTTTAACGTGGCTGGAGATGCACACGCTGCTCTTGACAGGGGGAGAGGCCGAGTGAAGGAGAGAGCTCGCTGGAACCCGCCGGCTTCCTGCGACGGCAGTGACCGCGGTTCCTGGCGCCTGTGCGTAGCGGGGGCCTGTTCACAGCACAAAACACAGCCTGGCATTGATGTTTTCATGTTAATATTGCAGACACTTCGCTCTTCCTCATCTGCAATAAAGCCTCAGCAAGCCTCCAGCTGTTTCAGCGTGCCCCGTATCCAGCCCAGCAGCAGACGGGCACTCACTGCCTCCCAGGACCTTTCTTCAGACACATGGTATGTACAGATCTACAGCACAAACAGCAGGGAAACGGGGCGTGGGTGACGGCAGAAATGTGGCCTTGACATAAATGTACCAATAAATGAAAATACAGTCACTGTAACACCTTAATTTTTCCGCAGCTGTGGTCAGTGGCGCTATCTGAAGCCCCAGGGGACACACTGCACTCAGCAGGGTCTGCCCACATCCCGGGATCCTTTTCACATAGACACACAACTGAACGGGCATGCAGAATTAACTACACCTCGGCCCCGGGAGCTCTCCGAGTTCTCCACACACCCCGCAGGCCAAATGGAGCTTGAAATCACTCCCTCTATGCTTTCTCTCTGGGGCAAGGCTGCCATCACAGAAAGCTGTTGTGTTTATTCTGTTCCAGGGCCATTTCGTTTACCAGCTGCTCTATGGATGACTGAATGGCCGCCTTCACGAGGGAGGAGGCAGTTTCTATGAGGAGCAACTCGTACTGCTCCCCAGTTCTGTGCCCCTGGTCACCCAGATCTTTCTTCTCTGCCTGGGGACCACCAGCCTCGGGGCCCTCTTTTTGACCAACATCAGCATTCCTGTTCGATTTTTTATTCCCTTTTTGCTTTTTTTGGTGCAAAACTGGGGATGTCTCATAGGCCTGGTCAGAGTCAGTGTTGTCAGAGTCCTCAGCTTCAGTGATGGTGATGACGATGCTGACACCAGCGCCTGCATTTGCTTCTAACACCTGATGGCTGGACCATTCCTGCACGTTTGCTGCCTCTTGCACACTCACTGCCTCCTGCACACTTGCTGCATCCTTCACGCTTGCTACATCCTGTGCACTCACTGCATCCTTCACACTCTCTGCCTCCTGCACACTTGCTGCATCCTTCACACTCGCTGCCTCCTGCACACCTGCTACATCCTGTGCACTCACTGCCTCCTGCACACTCGTGGCATCCTGCATGCTTGCTGTATCCTTCACACTTGCTGCATCCTTCACACTTGCTGCATCCTGCACATTTGCTGCCTCTTGCACACTCACTGCCCCCTGCACACTCGCTGCCTCCCGTGCACTTGCTGCCTCCTGTGCGCTTGCTGCATCCTGCACACTTGTGGCATCCTGTACACTTGTAGCATCCTGCATGCTTGCTGTATCCTTCACACTTGCTGCATCCTTCACACTTGCTGCATCCTTCACACTTGCTGCATCCTGCACACTTGCTGCATCCTGCACTTTTGCTTCATCAGGAACACTCGTGACATCCTTCACACTCGCTGCATCCTGCACATTTGCTGCCTCTTGCACCCTCACTGCATCCTGCATGCTTTCTGCATTCTGCACACTCACTGCAACCTCCACACTTGCTGCATCACCTCCAGATGCCAGCTCACTGAAATCAGTCACAGTCTCCTCAGCTTCACACTCCTTAGGAAGATTTATGCTCTTTTCCAATTCATCCCTTTCAGGCATCTCTTTGCAGATATTAGGGATTTCCTGCCACTCTGTGATTTCAGGGGCATTGTCAGGTTGATCTTTAGAAACAGGTGCTTTGGGAGCAACTTCCCTGCCCTCTGCATCGTCGGTTTGGGGTAGGCTCCCTTCCTGCAGTTTGTCCTGGGCTGTTTCATCAATTGTCTCTGAATCGGTTATCTCCAACTGAACAGTGCACTCCGAATGTTCCTCTGCATCACGTGTGAGTTCTGTCAAGGGCTCACTCTTCCCAACAGAGGTGTCACTTTCCTTTGCTGTATCGTGGTCCCCTTTCACTGTATCCTCGTCATCCTTCACTATACCCTGGTCCTCCTTCACTATATCCTGGTCCTCCTTCACTGCATCCTGGTCCTCCTTCACTGTATCCTGGTCCTCCTTCACTGCATGCTGGTCCTCTTTCATTGTATCCTGGTCCTCTTTCACCATATGCTGCTCCTCCTGTGCAAAGACTGGGCTGAAGGATTCAGATTTGTCCGTTGGGGCCAAATCCTCTGGCTCTTCACTAGCCTTATTCACAACACCCATCACTTCATTTGCTGGAACGCTGCCCTCCGACTCCTCCACTGCTTCTGAGGGGCTGGGTTTTTTCTTGCCTCTGGAGAACCTCACACAGGGCATCTTCACCCCAGAGCTCGCCCGTTTCTTTGGGAGGTTTTGCGCACAGCTCTCTTCAGCATCCCCCTCCAGCTGCACTTGGGATTCAGAGGGCACTTTCTTCCGTGAGGAGGACTTCTGCCTTCTCCGAGGTCTGGCGAGGTTTTTGATGGCTGCCCAGGTTCCTTTGGAGGATCGTGATGGATTAGAAGCCTTTGCCTCCTCTTGGTCAGGGCTGACACATCGGCTTTTCTCCTCTGAGGCTCCTTCACAAGCATCATTCACAGTCAGCCCCTTCTTACAGGACTTCTTCCGCTTCTTAAAACAGAGCATGGAGGGTTTATTCGCTTGTTCCTCTGGTGGGGAACACGTGGCCCCTGTGCTGGGAGTCTCTGCCTCTCTTGGGTTCTCCATTTGAATTTCCTTAGCTGCCTTCACCATATTCTCTTTCTCCTTTGTTGGTGGTGTGCTGCCGATTTTCCTGATCAATGCTTCAGACACAAGAACTGCAGAGATGCTCAAAGTGCATTTTTTCCTCAAATAGATTTCCAAATAATGTTAGTTGCTTTGTAACGAGCGTATGTGGCAGTGAGAAGAAGTTCTGCTGGAGCTGTCGCATCCACTTTATAACTCCCACTTCGCCTTATTACTCACTTTATCACCTCTCCAAGGAATCCCGGGTAGATGTGGAGTTGAACAAACTTCTCTTTGGCTTTGCTGGCCTCAGTCACTCTCATCTCCGGATCAACCCACTTCCAGTTGCGCTTGGTCTAACTGGATAATGGCCAGTCTGACATACCTTGTTTTTCCCCCAAAGGATGACAAATCAAGCCAAGAGTTAACAATTTTTATTCACCCCACGGACCTGGAAGGAACTTGCACTTTGTGAGCTCTCTGCAATTCCACATTGCCCAGGGAGCTTGATTGAAGCACCAGTGGAACCAGCGGCTGTTTTCTGCCCCCCAGTGACAAGGTCAGATGCTGCTTTGCCTGGCTTTGGTTTCTGCTTCAGTTCCCTTCGCGTGGTACATGAAATTTGCTGCAAAGCACGACCGAGGCTTTCATCTTTTTATCTGGAACACAATAAATGAGTGATAAGACCCATAGAGAAATTTTTAAAAAGTACTAAAAAGTTTTTTCTCCTTAAACATTTCATTTTGGGAGGTAGACCAGGGCTGGATGCACTACAGCAGGTTTTTTTTCACTAATTAGCATCAATATCCAAAGGCAAAATAAGGCCACAAGATGTCAACGCAGCGATGCTCCATCACACAAAGTACTATTTTGCTATTTTATGTGGTAAAAAGGGACTTTTTTTATATAACTGCCCATATTATGGTGAATACTTATTACACAGGCACACACAAATTTCCTTCTCCTACGGTTTGCTAAATCCTTTCCCCACTGCTCCATATGCACTTATAGTTCCAGCTAGGGAAATTACACCCTGAGACAGCAGATATTTTTATCTTTAATGCACCATATGACAATATGCAAAAACAGAGAATACAAAAAGGAGGCTCGAGGAATACAAAAGCGAAATCACATGGCAAGAAGGGAGCTTATTTATACTACGTGCATGCCTCCCATGGCAACCTCAATTAACACCGTGTGTGCTCATCAAAGACATGATGTTGTAAGATGTGTGTCAACCTTAGTAAAAAAAAACCTGCTGTA